>JAVYIG010007194.1:0-105732 GCA_035222895.1 Strongylocentrotus droebachiensis | reverse complement strand
GGCAGCACGTAAGTCAATGAGTTAGCTGTCCACTTTTGAGTACACTGAGCACATTATCACGTGCAAGGTGGGTCATTTTGTCTACCGGTAATGCTTGTACTGGAGTCTTTACTTTTTTACTCAGACATTCGACTGGAGATACAAAGGACATGGGTTCAATGCCCAAAACGATACTTGGGACTTTAGGTCCTCAGGAAAGACATTTTATCTACATTGCATCTCTCCACCCAAGGATTAAAATGATCACCTGGTAAGATGCGTACCGTAAGTCATTGTGGTTTGTTCAGCGTTGTTAGGCACTGTAAAATTGCACATGGCTGGAATACTCCTCATGGAGTGGAGAATGTGCACATGATCTTAGCCCCAAAACAGAGAAGCGATAATGTGTGAGGGGCAAGTCTGAATACAATATCTCAAAAGAGCATCTAATTAGAAGAGACAATGTCAATGTATTATGAACAAAACAAATCCAGAATAATATCCCATTTTCTGTAACCACTCATTATAAATGATTCATAATAAAATGGTCTTGATTATGGTAAATCCATTTGACACAATGGTGAATATCTATTTCTCAGTATTATCTAAATTCAAAGGTACTTTTTGAGGTAGATTAATGATGGCATATCATATCCTAAATTTAGCGGTATGGGGAAATTAGAACCAAAAAGAAGGGGGAAAAAAGAGAGAAAAAAAGAAAAAAAAGAAAAGAGGACTGGTGTGAACAAAATAGGAAAACTGCAAGAGAGTATTAGATTTGCTTGGTTTGAATATCATAATGCAGGCCTTATTTGCACAGTCTAAAAAGCGATGAAAGCATGCAGATTTATAGTATATATATCCCTTGCATTACAATAGGTGAAGAGATGAGAAATGCAATGTCCGTACATGTATATGGTAGGACAAGAGGGGGTAATTGAAAGGCTGAAAATGTGACAGGAAAATGATGTGATGGGGGGTGAACTTTCAAACCCAGCCTCAGTAAACACACTCCTGAAATGGAAACTGAACAAGTACATGAGGATAAGTGCTAGATACATCACATTAAGAAAGTACATGGTCTGGCATGCATTATAGAACAGGGGAAAGCAAAACAAAATCATACCAATCACCTACAAAATAATGTGTGTATGTGTACAGTCATTATGATATTCCACTTTAAAGAACTTGACCTCTGCAATATACAATGTATATATGCAAACGGGTTAAGGAGTATGAATAATATAAAGGATAACACTAGATGGAACCCAAGTCGGACATAGGCACTAGTCTACTCACAAGCTGTTCTTGTGTAAATCAAGATCGTATTAAACAGAATTAAACTTGCAATATCTCTTTTTAGAAGTAATATTTGAAGCTCATATTTCGAGGGTAGTATACCAACATGGAACCCCTGACATACAGAGCAAAATGTTTTTAGATGATTGGTATGTACTTTAAACATTCACTTTTTACTCAACTACAAACAGAATGTATCTGTGATAATAAAAGTGTGAAACATATTTGTCAGCAATAATATTATTAACTGTGCATGGTCACATGGCAGTTTTATATATTCAAAGTAATGAGAAAATGTATGCCCATAGAATAATTATTGAGCTGTAAGATGGGCTGTGCATAAGTCCAAAGTAATGCAAGCTAATGATGAAAGTGTTTTTGTAGTACCGGGTACATTGTACCTTTTGGCAGAGAAGAAAAAAAAATTGTCAAACAACTTTTCAGATACGAAAAATAACAGTAATGATGTTGCCTAAGGAAATTTGAAACGTTCTGCATAGCTTATATGAAACCACATTTACATGTATGGCATGCGATTACTAGGTACACACTATGCCAAGTTTCCTTTCCATAGCCTATTGAAAGAGATAGTTGTGACACATGCACATGTATGTACTCAAGGTTAAAATACACGGAACTCCAAACAGTTCCCCCCTTCATACAATCTCTATGGGAGGGATTTATTTTAGTGCTCCATGAATTGAACCTTGAGTGAGTATGCATGCCCATGTCACAACTCTCTCTCTCTCAATAGGCTATGCTCCTTTCTGTATACTGCCCTCTACCTTTTATTCATTTATATGTCATCCCCATCCTCCTAATTCACCACCATTCCGTCTTATCTTCATAAACAGCTTTAACAATTTTTTTTCTTTCAAATCTGATGAAGGCAAAAATAAAGCAAAGGATATTTTTAAAGAATACAATCGTTCACAAATATGAGTTACACATGTACTTCTGAATAATTCATTAATTTCTGCAAGTAGAAAGAAATGCAGCATTTCAAACATTTAGCATGCACATTTACTTGTGTGAAAAATCAGCACATAAATTGACATGTGTATTGGAGTTATACTAATATAATCTGAGTTTTCAATAATAAAGGAAAAAAACAAACCTTTCAACAATCAATTGTATACATGCCCTATACAAGCAACACAAATATATTTTCAATACATTTTAAGAAAGTGTACAATACATTTTAAGTAAATGTAAACATTGTATACATGCCCTATACAAGCAACACAAATATTTTTTCAATTACATTTACTTAAATTGTATTGTGATACAATACATTTTAAGTAAATGTAAACATTTATCGATATCATAACACATGTATCTGCAGCATTTGTTTTTCCTTTGAACACTCTTGTCTTCAAAATACAAGACATCCCAACTGCATATGTAATACATGTATATGAATGATCAGAGTTCTATGCCTAGCAACAACATCAATTAGGGCAAATTACATGGTAAATACATGTATAACAATTCTGTTTTAGATATGAATATCTGGTAGAACAATACAATTTTATTATAGCTTACCATATTTTTAGGGAAATCAATTGTACATGTACGATGAAAAAACATCCTTTGGGAAATTGCCTTAAATGAGAAAGGGTGTTATTATTGTTAGTTGGTTATCTTGTTCCAAATAAGTGAATAACTCAATAATACGTTAATGTGTAAAATTTGACACCTGACCCCCTTTTACAAAAATACCTCATAGACCGATTTATGGGCAACTCTGATAAAATGATATCGTGATGTGTACTTGAATCTGAATAAGACACATTTTCACATAATGTACATCTACAAGTACATGTAGGTAATGAGGGATGGTTGCTCGGTGCCAAACCTGAATACATGCACTGTTGTTCGAGGAGGTAAAAACCATCAAAATGTTGGTATTTCAGAACTTGCATTCTAAACTGACATCAAAGGTTGCATCATGTTCACAAGGCAAGAAAAGAAGACAAAATATTTTTCAAAGTACAAAATAAATCATGAAATCAATTCATAATTGAACAAAACAATCAAACTTTCAAGAGAACATGTCCATCCTCCACGTGTATGTTATGTGAACTTTAAAAAGATACACTTTCTCCTCGTCATTGCACAAGTACAGAAAGCTCACAATAAATCAGGCCAAAATTGGGAGCATTTAATGCACTGTAAAGGCTTGCTCCGTAAGTTGCGGTAAACCGCCACAGTTTACTGCGGGTTTTTGTTTGTATCAAAGTGTACTGTGCCTCAAATTGTTGTACCTGGCAGCTCAAAGATAAAGTGAGTATGCAAGGATCATTGTTGCACAAACAACTTTTTTCATCCCTACTTGCCATTTATTTATGACACACAGTTCATGCTCAAAAACAAAAAAAAATCAACATGGTTTCCTACAGCATATGTTAATGAGCCTTAACGGTACTTGCTTAAATTATAAAGGACGCCAAAGATAATCTGTAGAAAATAGAAAGGTGTATGTTTTAGAGTTTGAATCGTTTTTGTGTATAATAAACCCATCTGTTTGATAAGATGATTAAGAATTTTGTCTGTAGTTGACAGAATGCTACAGAAATGAGGCTTAACCCTATCGGGTTTAAAAGCTTTTTGAACTGTTCAGAACTTCAAATGTCACACTAAAATGCAATCTTACACCGATAGTCTGAGTTACATGTGAGGATAAGTATTTGCAGATTAGATAAATCATCTATTTTCCACAGTGAAGGTGTCTACGGTATCTCTTTTAATCTGTATTATTCATTAATCATAATTATATCACTTTCTCAATGGTGGTTTATTCCAAATCCTTTTCACATTTTCATGTATTATATCAAAACAACTCATCAGTTATCCAATCAAGACTGTACTCATTATTGTAGGAGGATATTTTTAATGAATGGTAAAACAATAAATGAAATCTGAGATATGCATGCAGCACTTGAAATTCATGGAGTACATGAAAACATGATGATTCTTTCCCTGGAATTTTAGATTGCAGGGTACAAGAAATAGTTATTTTACCCCAAAAAGTCATGCATTGTAGAAAGATGTTGTAAAATTTCTTCATAATTCATGCAATCATGTTAAATACAACTCAAGGTGGTACAAAATAAATTTTAAAATAATATATAATTCAAATTATTTCAGCATTAATTAACATGATTCCACCTATAATATGGACTATAGAATAAAAATTAAAAAATCACAAACCATAAATTTCATCATTACTGACAACGTTCATAATTTCACAGGAAGGTTCTGTAGCTTCCTGTAATAATTCATCATGAACTCCAGCTCTGGAAAGACGACTTCAACATCTCGTAGGAAGCATTAATGATACCCCAGGATATCAGGGCCCGAGTAAAATTGAGATGGACTCCAAAAGAACATGGCCCTCCAGCGGTAGCCGCGGCTCCGCGTAGATCTGCCGAAATACGTACACGAAGGAACGGAACTCTCCTCCCACCTTGGACTGCATTCTCGTCTTAACCACATTGACTGGAAACCATGCTGTACTCAGGATCGCACCAAGAATGGCCCCACTGATGAAATCGTTCACAACCATACCCGTGTCTGTTTTCTGCTCGGGAAGCGCGGATCGGACCTTTCCCCGCAAACTGAAGAAGAACACATTGCTAGGCCCGCTTGCGCAGGAGGGAACAGCCGTTAGTCCACGATAACACTCCCGTATTCCAAGGGAATAGATAGTCCTGAGAGCATGGTGTGTGTTCCTAAATTTGTTTTCGTTTCTGTGATCCTGGAGAAGTGTCTGAACACGCTCAAATGGAGCAAGAAGGGCTTCGCAAGAACCTGGCAACAAATTGATAATAAAAATCATGACAATTATAATACTATTCTATGTACACTTGAGAAATTTGTTGAAACATGAACTTGCCTGTGTATGCCTTACCACCATTTTGATTTAAAAAAAAAAATATTGCAACAAAATAGTTGAAAAGTAGAACACTCCTAGCTGTAGAAGTAACTGTTTTAATTTCCAAACAACTGCCATGAATAAAACGATATAACCATTCATCATAAGTAGAGACAGTTTTATTCACAAGTAATAAGTTGCGAACTTTATCTAAACAATAAATGTACCCGCATGTACATTATTCAAATAAAGAGCCTGCATGAGCTGATGAAATAACTTAATGCTAAGAGTTAACCCATTGCATACTAAGCCTGAGATAACCCTATTACGATTATCATGGTTTAAACCATACAATGTAATTTAAACCTCATAAGGTACAATAACACACATGGTCCAAGTTGCAAGGTCTAGTGATGGGCAATATGCTTACCAGGTACATACTACTATATCCTAGTCCAAGGCAGAGAGGTTGAACCTATCGTTTACAATTATTCATGGTTAAAATTTCAACTTTCTTGGATTTTGGGGCTAACATCTCTCTCCTATCATTTATTTTCTCCCCATACTTCCCTCCCTCATTTTTCTCCCTCCCTCCCTCCTTCACTGCCTGTCTGTCGGCCTCTCTTCCTCTCAGTCTCTGTGTCTCACACCCTCTCTCTCTCCTTCTGTACCTGCCTCTCTCTCTCTCTCTCTGTCTCTCTCTCCCCCTCTCTCTCTCTCTCCCCCCCACCCCCGCCACCCCCCCTCTCTCTCTCTCTCCCCCCCTCTCTCTCTGTCTCTCTGTCACATGTAGTATTCTAAATATATTTCTCTCATCGTTACCAACCTGAAAGCAGTCCAGCTAGACAAAGAATGACAATTGGTGTTGAGGTTAGGAAACTGGCTCTTGAAGATGCGGCTGAACTGCTCGTATGCTCCAAACATGACAGATACGGAACAGGTCTTCTGTAACAGTGGAGGTAGCACACCGCGGTAGATATTATGTAGTCCCTCCCTGTTGATCTGGCGTAGGGCTTTTTTGGCACGGATTCCATGTAGTTGTTGGCGAAATAGCACCTGAAAGTTGAGAGATTTGTATTTCCTAAGATTAAGGTTGGTATAAAACATGCCCTAGATGGTTTGTACTTTGTAAGTCTTGTATTTTGTTTGAATTGACCCAGGTTGATGAGAAACAGAATCATAAATCTTATCCAAAAGAATTCTGGCAAACATTTGCCCAAACATTTACCGGTAAACAAAATTTACTTGCCCAAGTTGCATAGATCTACAATATCTACAAGCCAACATAAAATTGTTTATATTGCCTACATGATATGTTTACTGCCTCTATCTGTCAGAAGAACAAGGGTAATTTTATAATCTTGCCCCACCCCTCCCCCAACTGGATACAAGATACTTGAGAACAACATGATGACAAATGAAAGATTCAATAAAGAACATATTCTGAGCAGGTTTACCTTGTTCAAAGGAAAAGTTATGACGATGTTGACAAAAGCAGCCCCTCCCCCTGATAAATACTCCACCCAGTCTGGTCTGTGGATGATCGATCCTGATGCAAGCTCGAGTGAAAGAGATGACGGTGTAGACTGGCTCTCCGTTGTCGAAAAACTTGGCATTGGTGGTATCGTTGAGGGAGAAGCAGATGCAGCGAGAGTTGCAAAGCTGAAATGCTGTGGCAGCCCCTTTGATGAGTTTGGCTGCTGCCCAGCATTGTCCATGGTCTCTGCAATAGAGCTACATGTGTCTGACGGAGGCATGACTGAGTTCTAGTTCTAGGGGGAGCAGCAAATAATACCATCTGGGTTGAGGAGGGATGTGGCTCTATGAGATGGAAACCCTTCCAAGTTGTTAGGCTCGTATATGAATTTAAAAAGAAGATAAATCATCTGTATCCTTTGTCTGTGTGAATTAGTAGATATTTCCTACATCTTGAAGAGTTATCACAAGACCTGCATAAAAGAACAAGAATCAAAGAGAAAGAAAATGGACGGTTAAAAGATGAAGAATAGTAAGAAAATATACAATCTATAGATCTGTGGATAAGATGCTTGCAACGCTGAAAATGTCTCCTTTCACTTAGTTTCACTTTCAGCATGTTCAGAGTAATACCTCTTCTCAATTAACATGTTTTATGCAAAAAGTAGAGGTAACTCAGGTAAGTAGACAAGTATCAAGAGCTACTACTTGGTTAACTCAGGGGAGCTCCGCCGCCAAAGGCATGGGAACTCCAGAGCCTGCATAGGAAAACGATTCACAGCGGATGAGACCGAGACTGGACATGATTCTGATTCAGATTACAGGTGTACTCAAACTTTTGGAGGGCAGTGTACGTACCTTGGAATTGTTAACTATGGATCTCAAGACGATAGACATCACCAATCGATGCGAGTTACATGCTGTCTTTGATAATCTTCTGGATTGTCAAAACAGGGAGGATCTGGCGAAGCAATACGACAAAATAGCACCAGACTACGATATGGTAAGCAATGAATATTTTGGACCTGCTGAAACAGCGGCTAAGCTTCAGGAAATCGAACCAAACAAAAATGCTTGCATTCTTGATGTCGGATGTGGAACTGGTTTGGTTGGCAAAGCAGTTTGGGATGTAGGCTACCTCAATCTGTACGGAATCGATATGTCCGAGAATTCGTTGAACATCGCGAGCGAGAAAGGAGTCTACTCCAAGTTGATTAACGCTCCATTTGGACCCGAAACTCCTCTTAACTACAAAGACGGATTTTTCGATGTTGCGTTATCTTCTGGATGCTTTCTACCGAGCCATCTCGACCACACCCATCTACCTGAAATGATACGACTCGTGAAGAAAGGTGGTTATCTGCTCATCATCACGAGAAAGGGTGTGGTCGAGAATGAAGAATACGGTACGGTACTCAAGACTAATCTGCTACATCTGGCTGAAACAAAGATACTCCTAAAGATATTCCACGAGGAGGTTTTCTACCAGATGTGTTACAAAGTTATCTAGAAAGAGATGATGACGAATGAGGATTACCTCTGATTTTAGGTCTTAAAGAGAAGTTTGAGTTCTGGGAACAGGTGAAAAATTATTTGTGAGCGTTACCATTGTATTATGCGAGTGTTGAAGAACATCAGATAAAAAATGTTCACTGAAAAGCATGCCCTTCAAATGCCTTAATATTCTAAATATGGCAATGTAGCATCATAAGAATCGGAAAGGATTATGCCACAAGTTCGCGTAGTCCCATATACATCTGCCTGGGTACAGTGCTTGTTACTTTACCAAGACTGGGCCAAATTTCTAATAATTTTGATGATTTCAGAACCTTGCAAAATATTGACATGCTGTTTTAATATGTAAAGGGCGTCATTAATGGGAGGTGATGTTTCTAAGTATGTTTGAACTAGTGGGTATTTTTGTGAGTTGGATTGACAGTTTGATATGTGTGTTTACATATTGTAATTTGGAAGCCATGTTGGCTTTATATGATGTATATGAAGTTATTGTAAATGTTTTAGGGCTGGGCAGCCATGTACGTGTATGTACCTTAGAGGGGAACGGATTATGACGAGAATTTCAATTTTTTTGTTGGTTTTTTTGTTGCGATCTTATGGGACAGATCGTTTCAGTAGGGGAGTTTGTAATGATATGGATATTCTCGTGTTTACGTTTTCCTCAAAGGTTCATTGACGTACATATACAAGGCAAATTCCTTGTATGCTATTTTTAACACCTGTTCCGAGACGTTGCGCTCTTAATTTTGGCTCTACTTTTTCGGCTTGGCCGATTGGATTAGGTGTCGCTGGGCGTGTCGCCACAGTTGACTTAAATTTAATCAGGCAAATTTGGGAAATAGATTTGTATTACAATTGGAAGGGTTTTTCCTTGTTGCCGGGTCTGTTCACACTATCGAAATAGTATGAGAGGGGAAGTGAGGATTACAGGTGTGTCATAGCCAGAAGCATGTGGGCTCGCTAGTGTGGACGGACATAGCAACATTTATCCCTTGTTATATTCCAGGGTTGTTGGGTCTCCGGGTGATTTGCATCTCTTGTTTGAAAGATTAGAATGTAAGAGACACAGGTGGGTGCGTGAAAGAAGTATGTGAGGAATAGAGATGCGGATCATCCGGAGCGCCTTATATCCTGGGGGTAAATTCGCCAAGAAATATAGGACCTTTTAATACGGAAACTAATTATGGGTGGATTGATATTACGCAATGCGTCTGTGTGACACGCCTCAATTTTTGGGTGCGCGAGGCGTGTCAGTTCGGGGTTCGGGCAACCCAATCGAAACAAATTAGCAACTCATGTCGATCGTAACGGAAAAGAGGTCCCGCTCTAGAGACGCAACTCGGTTTTTATACCCCCGAACTGACACGCCTCGCGCACCCAAAAATTGAGGCGTGTCACACAGACGCATTGCGTAATATCAATCCACCCATAATTAGTTTCCGTATTAAAAGGTCCTATATTTCTTGGCGAATTTACCCCCAGAACCGATCCTAGCAACTATCGCCCAATCTCCCTCACATGTATCTGCTGCAAGATGATGGAGCATATCCTTGCAAGTAGCATCATGAGGCATGGCGATGAAAAGGACATCCTCCACCCCCTCCAACATGGGTTCCGACCAAAGAGATCCTGCGAGCAACAACTACTGGGATTCGTTAGTGACCTCCACAAGAACATGGAGCTAGGTCTACAAACTGATGTCCTTGTCATGGACTTCAGCAAAGCCTTTGACAAGGTCGGTCACCAAAGACTAATGCACAAGATGGACCACTATGGAGTGAGAGGCAAAAGCAACAGGTGGATCACCAACTTTCTTCACCATCGAACCCAGCAAGTTGTTCTAGAAGGCCATGCATCACCTGAGGTCGACGTCGACTCAGGAGTACCTCAAGGCTCTGTCCTCGGACCCTCTCTATTCCTGTACTACATCAACGACCTGCCAGACAAGCTCACCTCTCCAGTACGTCTCTTTGCAGACGATGCCATCATTTACCTAGCGATTAAGGGCAGACAAGACCCTCTTGAACTACAGGAGGACCTTAATAGGCTTGCTGAATGGTCCTCTGAATGGATGATGGAGCTCAACAAGGACAAGTGCAAGACCATCACAGTGTCCAGGAAGAAGAGCCAGATACGACACCAGTACATCCTGAACAACACACCACTGGAAGCAGTCTCATCAACCAAGTACCTTGGCATCACAATCACATCAGACTTGAAATGGGACAAACACATCAAAAGCATATGCCAGAAAGCAAACAACACCCTTGCCTTCCTCAGACGAAATCTCCGGATCAACTCACCAAAACTGAAGAGTACTGCCTACAAAGCTCTAGTAAGACCACTCATTGAGTACAGTTCTACAGTTTGGGATCCCTCCTCTGCAAACCACATCCATCAAATAGAAATGGTACAAAGACGGGCCGCTAGATTCACCCTCAATCGGTACCACAACACCTCTAGCGTGACCTCCATGCTCCAACAACTTGACTGGACCACACTTGAGCAACGCAGAGAAAATTACAGACTGGTGATGATGTACAAGCTCCACAACAACCTGGTAGCACTCGACACAGCATCCTACATCAACCCTGTCACAAGACCCTCCAGGACTGCCCATGCACATAGCTACCAAGTCCTCCGTTCAAGAACTGAGCAACATAAGCAGTCCTTCTTTCCCAGGACTGTGAGGAGTTGGAACAACCTGCCATCAGAAACAGTATGTGCCTCATCCGTCAATGCCTTCCGTCAATGCCTGACGGGAGGCAGCAACTAAGTCCGGGAACTTTTTACTTGCACCATGTAAATAGCATTGCACCATGCACCTTGCTCTCGTAAGCACACACACACTCGTCAGTCTGCAAGAATCTTCAACTGTGAAGGAGGTAGACTTAACCCAAAGAAGAAGAAGAAGAAGACTGAGAGTGACTGAGATTACTAGTGAGAGCAAGCAAAAAATGACATTTTGTTAATGTTATGGTAAAGACAAGTGAAAGTCTATGTTATTTATAATCAAAACACACTTTGTCTAGATAAGATATACAAATTATGTATGCAGGCACAACAAAATGTCACAAAGTATACCAATTTGCGATTGCTTACTCACACACACAGACCAGCCACAAAATCATTTGTACATTAAACCATACATCATTTCTAATATGTGGGGGTAATACTAATAGTAATATTAATTAATAACAGAGCTCAATGTTTTTTAACTGTGCATGAAAATGAAGAGTACACGAGATGACTATGACTTAACATTATCAATGCATTATCCAATGAGTGCAGCAGCACTAATACATAAATATTTTCATCATATCAATGGTGAATAAAGGTTATTTAGGCTCTTACAAGTCCAGTTTTCCCAGGATTGATGTGGTATCTCGTCGTAAAACACTTACATGAACTGGCCCTCACGAGATTTTTATTTCCACAATGGGTTGTGGCCAATTAAAAAAATTGCTAATTTCTAGTTTTACCGTCTACTCGGACAGATACGTTAAGCGGATCCTGGCAAAGGGGCGGAAAGTGGAAAGAAAAGTGAACGAATAGAAGAATGGTAAAAAACATAACCAAAATAAACCAAACAAAGAAGAGCAACAACTGAACAACAAATAGAAGAACAAGAAATTAAGAAGAAGATCGATCGGAAGAAGATGAAGAAGTCAAAGTTTTCAAAGACGAAGAGGAACTTCACGAAGACTCTACATTATGAGAAAGACGGAAAGTCGTGAAGAAGAAAAAAAAAGAACTTGAACACATTTTAAAAGTCCAGCATAGGTTGCCTCGCCTGCTCGCCATGACTCTATAGAATTGCTATGATAAGAAACAGAATCTAGAAGGAGAAAAAGAACTCATAAAGATGAGAGACGAACGGATCGTAGAAGAAGCTATATAGAGCCTGAGAACTAGAAGAAGAAGAAGTTCAGAAGAAGAAGAAGAAGAAGAAGAAGAAGAAGAAGAAGAAGAAGAAGAAGAAGAAGAAGAAGAAGGAGAAGAAGAAGAAGAAGAAGAAGAAGAAGAAGAAGAAGAAGAAGAAGAAGAAGAAGAAGAAGAAGAAGAAAAAAAGAATAAACTCAGAAGAAGAAGATCGAAGCCTCAATAATTCTTCTTCTTATAGAAGAGAATTTCTGAGACGGAAAGTCGAAGAAGAAGAAGAGGAAGAAGCTCAGTATAGAAATTTAATTACGAAATGGAGAAGAAGAAGAAGAAGAAGAAGAAGAAGAAGAAGAAGAAGAAGAAGAAGAAGAAGAAGAACTTGAGAAGAAACTTAAGAAGAAGAAAGAAGAATTTATGATGAAAACGGAAAGACGGAAGATCAAAGAAGTATAGGGGAATGAAGAAGTAAAGAAGAAGAATTTCATGAAGATATGAGAAAGACGGAAATTCGAAGAAGCTAGAAGAAGAAGAAGAAGAAGAAGAAGAAGAAGAAGAAGAAGAAGAAGAAGAAGAAGAAGGAGGAGAAGAAGAAAAAAGAATAAACTCAGAAGAAGAAGATCGAAGCCTCAATAATTCTTCTTCTTATAGAAGAGATGATTTCTGAGACGGAAAGTCGAAGAAGAAGAAGAGGAAGAAGCTCAGTATAGAAATTTAATTACGAAATGGAGAAGAAGAAGAAGAAGAAGAAGAAGAAGAAGAAGAACTTGAGAAGAAACTTAAGAAGAAGAAAGAAGAATTTATGATGAAAACGGAAAGACGGAAGATCAAAGAAGTATAGGGGAATGAAGAAGTAAAGAAGAAGAATTTCATGAAGATATGAGAAAGACGGAAATTCGAAGAAGCTAGAAGAAGAAGAAGAAGAAGAAGAAGAAGAAGAAGAAGAAGAAGAAGGAGGAGAAGAAGAAGAAGAAGAAGAAGAAGAAGAAGGAGAAGAAGAAGAAGAAGAAGAAGAAGAAGAAGAAGAAGAAGAAGAAGAAAAAAAGAATAAACTCAGAAGAAGAAGATCGAAGCCTCAATAATTCTTCTTCTTATAGAAGAGAATTTCTGAGACGGAAAGTCGAAGAAGAAGAAGAGGAAGAAGCTCAGTATAGAAATTTAATTACGAAATGGAGAAGAAGAAGAAGAAGAAGAAGAAGAAGAAGAAGAAGAAGAAGAAGAACTTGAGAAGAAACTTAAGAAGAAGAAAGAAGAATTTATGATGAAAACGGAAAGACGGAAGATCAAAGAAGTATAGGGGAATGAAGAAGTAAAGAAGAAGAATTTCATGAAGATATGAGAAAGACGGAAATTCGAAGAAGCTAGAAGAAGAAGAAGAAGAAGAAGAAGAAGAAGAAGAAGAAGAAGAAGAAGAAGAAGAAGAAGAAGAAGAAGGAGGAGAAGAAGAAAAAAGAATAAACTCAGAAGAAGAAGATCGAAGCCTCAATAATTCTTCTTCTTATAGAAGAGATGATTTCTGAGACGGAAAGTCGAAGAAGAAGAAGAGGAAGAAGCTCAGTATAGAAATTTAATTACGAAATGGAGAAGAAGAAGAAGAAGAAGAAGAAGAAGAAGAAGAACTTGAGAAGAAACTTAAGAAGAAGAAAGAAGAATTTATGATGAAAACGGAAAGACGGAAGATCAAAGAAGTATAGGGGAATGAAGAAGTAAAGAAGAAGAATTTCATGAAGATATGAGAAAGACGGAAGAAGAAGAAGAAGAAGAAGAAGAAGAAGAAGAAGGAGGAGAAGAAGAAGAAGAAGAAGAAGAAGAAGCCAGAAGAAGAAGAAGAAGAAGAAGAAGAAGAAGAAGAAGAAGAAGAAGAAGAAGAAGAAGAAGAAGAAGAAGAAGAAGAAGAAGAAGAAGAAGAAAAGAATAAACTCAGAAGAAGAAGATCGAAGCCTCAATAATTCTTCTTCTTATAGAAGAGAATTTCTGAGACGGAAAGTCGAAGAAGAAGAAGAGGAAGAAGCTCAGTATAGAAATTTAATTACGAAATGGAGAAGAAGAAGAAGAAGAAGAAGAAGAAGAAGAACTTGAGAAGAAACTTAAGAAGAAGAAAGAAGAATTTATGATGAAAACGGAAAGACGGAAGATCAAAGAAGTATAGGGGAATGAAGAAGTAAAGAAGAAGAATTTCATGAAGATATGAGAAAGACGGAAATTCGAAGAAGCTAGAAGAAGAAGAAGAAGAAGAAGAAGAAGAAGAAGAAGAAGAAGAAGAAGGAGGAGAAGAAGAAGAAGAAGAAGAAGAAGAAGCCAGAAGAAGAAGAAGAAGAAGAAGAAGAAGAAGAAGAAGAAGAAGAAGAAGAAGAAGAAGAAGAAGAAGAAGAAGAAGAAGAAGAAGAAGAAGAAGAAGAAGAAGAAGAAGAATTAGAAGAAGAAGATCGAGGAGCTAGAACTAAGAAGGAGGAGCCTGAAGAAGAAGAAGAAGAAGAAGAAGAAGACCCCACACTTTAGTTTATCCCGAAGTTTATAAATCGGTTTTCAAATGACTTAAATTTGTCTTTCAAATGTTCAACAATCAAAAGAAATTTGACTTTCGTCTGTTTTATTACTATTTTATTTGCTCCCATATACCGCCCTCGGCAGAGCATCTTGATTCACTGCCTCGACTGTCTCTCTTGTTCGTGATATAATGTGCGGGACGAAATTGCGTGATGATGTAGATGGCGTGTTCGTTCGCGATAGACTGTAGAGCTGAGAAGGGACACAGACAGGGAGTGAATGATTGGTAAATAAATTGATATATTTGTCATCCACACAACATGTAATTCTTTCAAGAAGTAACTTTAAAAGCCATGAAATGTCAGTGAGAATTATTCTGGTGTGACAGAAGTAGTATGACTCTGAATGTTATCTATTTAGACTCTAGTTATGTACGTCGTGAGTGATGTTCATGGGGATGTTCATGCTATTTTGCCGTTTTGGCAAACTGAAATGAAGGCTGGCGTCGGATCTACTGCGGACGCGATCGCGCGCGACGTGGTGTTTGACGTAGGCTCTGTGGGACTGTCACTGTGTTTCGTATGCATCGACGTACGGCCTAAGGGTAGTGCCTTGCCTAGGCTAGGGACAGGGTAATCCAGGAATGGATGAGGAGTTAACAAGCTCTCCAAATTCTTGTATGGCTGTGTGACCAAAGTTCGCGCGTGACCAAAGTTTGCTTTCTCAAAAAATCGGTAAGATTTCGAAAATCTGATATCACCAATGGAAAGAGGATCATAAAATTACCCAGAAACGAAATTTTCTTTGGAATTGGGTGCGAAATTGTGAAAATATTGACAAAAGATCGGCACATTTTGCAGTTATTTGTAGCCTTAAGGGCTCCCTTGAAATGTTTTTTATGATATTATTCAAGGGAGCCTTAACTGGCTCCCATACCCCTGCACGGAGAGGCATGTAAACAAAACCCAAAAGTGGTCCAAAATCACACTTTCGCGCACTCGACCAATATTGGACAGTGGCTTTGATAAATTTTGTCGTAGTTTTGGTCTTAATTACTGCCTTAATTTCAAAATCGGATCTGAAAATAACAAAATAAGAGCAATTTTCTTACCAGACCGATACAGCTCAGCTCCCTTTTCACGTGTACCGTGTGAATTCACGATGTCTACACAATGGTGATGACCTCTGACTGGCACTTCGTAAATGTGCTGCTTCCGTATAATGCGCTGAATTACACTCATACAGCGCATTATACGGAAGCAGCACAATTTACCCACAATTACGGAAGTGCCAGTCAGAGGTCATCACCATTGTGTAGACATCGTGAATTCACACGGTACACGTGAAAAGGGAGCTGAGCTGTATCGGTCTGGTAAGAAAATTGCTCTTATTTTGTTATTTTCAGATCCGATTTTGAAATTAAGGCAGTAATTAAGACCAAAACTACGACAAAATTTATCAAAGCCACTGTCCAATATTGGTCGAGTGCGCGAAAGTGTGATTTTGGACCACTTTTGGGTTTTGTTTACATGCCTCTCCGTGCAGGGGTATGGGAGCCAGTTAAGGCTCCCTTGAATAATATCATAAAAAACATTTCAAGGGAGCCCTTAAGGCTAGTTATTTGCATCCGTTCCGAAAAATTACCAACTTACCGATAAGGGTCTGGAAATCTTCATTTTGAGAGCAGATATCCTCAAAATTGTAAGTAATAAGTGGTACCGTCTGGTTGTATGATATTTTGCCTTGCAAATTATGAAATTACCTTATTTTTGATGGATCGTATTTTTGTATAAATCAGCTGTAAACCCCCGTGCGTGAACTTAGGTCTCGTTGTTTTTATGACTTTTTTAGATGCAGCGCGCATGCACGATCGGACATCAAATTTTTAGATCGCGATATCTCCGAAATCCTTCGACGATAAATGTTGTAGTTGAACCAATTGGTAGTAAAATACTTTGCCGTCCATTTGGTAGTAATTAAAATAAATAAATTTGTGTAGAATATGAGAAAACATGGATCGAATATCACATTTTCTAATTTGTTCTAAAATCTGCGCGAACTTTGGTCACCCCTTCATACACGTAATCATATTACGAAATTCACATCTAGAAATGAGTTCTTAAAAAAATACAAGGATCGTCCACATATTTTTTATCGGAGCTCTGCCTCTGCCTTAGACAGCAATAACCATCTGATTTGGGTCATTTCTTTAATAAAACTGACATTTGTTGTCATTCCCCAATACAGATGGCAACCCAGAGATCTCGTACCGTGGGGGTAGCTATAGCCAACAATGGCAGCTTTTTTTGTCAAAACATTTTCTCCACGATTTTCTTTATTTAGATCTAGGTCTAGATCTAATTTTCTGATTTCTAAATCAGATGTAAATTAGGTCGGTATGTCATTTGTCCTAATTACAGTTATCAAAATTTGATAACTTAATATTAAATACATAATTTACGGACTTATATGAATTATCCAATTTGTATCTCAGATCCGCGAAGCAGTACGTTCATGCATTCGAAATATTACCCGGCGGCCGATATATTTCCGGGTCCACCTACCAAAACATAGCCAAATGGTCAATCAGAGCACTCGTTTCGTGGGAGTTCGTTGGTCAAGCTGGGCCGACTCGTACGTAGCTACGGTAGCTATTGGACGTTCGAAAAGAAAAAATGAATATTCATCAACTAAAACCAAGACGGATAATGTTGACGACGAGACTTTCTCGGATTAATCATTAATTTAGGATCTAAATGAGCAAGCTATCGTAAGTCAAATAAGCTATATATTTTAATATGTGTTGTAATTGCAGCAGTTATGAGGATGTAAAGAGTGAAAATCTCGTTGCATATCTCATTCATCGCGGTCCGGTCGAACCGAACCATTTGTTCCGTACAGTGCCTCACAGAAAGAGGTCCCCAGACTTCAGTCTCTATAATCGGAGGTCTAGTGGAGCCAGACGTAGTCTCAGTGGAACAACCGACGATTAGAGAGAATGAAGTTTTCGGTCTACCTCTGCCTCTGCCTCTGCCTCTGCGGGTTTTCGGGTTCCCGAACCACACGCTGGCGATGCAAAAAACAGATTTCGCGTAAGAAAATAACTCCAGTTCACCGTCTACTTTTACGGGTTGCCCGTCTTCTCGAGGATTTATCACTCATAACGTGAAAGTCTGTACAAATTCAATGTAAAAATGCATCAGGAAATCATTGCGGAATCCGTTTTTCGCATCGCCAACATGCGGTAGACATATGAAATGTCTGCGAAAATGCGGACGCATCTGTCCGCATTTCTGTATCCGTATCTGTCCGTAACGTACAATCACCAGCATCTGGTTGTCGCGTACGTAGACGCTTATTCTTGTCCTTATTCTCGGACCAACCATCGAGTAACTCCAGTCCAGAGAGCTCCGGAGCCTACCTCGGAAAACGATTCAAACAGTGGGTTGGGGCACATTTTTCTGAAATGTAAAGAAGTAGATTTTAAAATTTTGACTTACCCAGTACAAATGTTTTTTGACTCCTCTGGACATTCATTCAACAACATGAAATTATAATTTGAAGAAGTCTATGATATCGATGAATGGGGAAAAGGGTGATTCCATGCCTAACCTATCGTCTATTTAACACAGCGAAGAGAAATTATGCATGCACAGTATTAGTGCTGCCCAGTTGCTGCGAATATGAATATTCATTTACTCAATTCAAGATGGCTGGCAACAAATCATGTTGACCACAAGTCTTTCTCGGATTAAACATTAATTGAAGATCTAAATTAGCAAGCTATCGTTAGTCAAAGTTCATTTTTCTGTTTTTATTTTTATTTTTAATAAGATTCAGTGTTTTCTGGGACGCACTGTATAGATCTATCCCAAACGAAATAGACCCTACACTAACCCCTACACTGATTTTTGGTCTCGGGGAAATTGATATTTTATTTCCCCATTATTAACAAATTGAAGTGATGATCAAAGAAACTGATACCAATTAAAATGTAAAAAATATTTTTCTGATTCTCAGATTTTTTTTGTCATAGGAATCTACCAGAAGCCAACATTGACAAGTACGAAATAATAGCCTGAATTACAATAGGATTATAGAGACAAGGGGAAGAAAGAAAGTGCAACTATGCCACAAGACGGGAGATACAGACGAAGGTCTAGGTCCAGATCCAGGAGTAAAAGAAACAGAAGGCGAAGGTGAGACTCTCAATCACTTATGGAGTAGAATGAAGTGTTTATCATTATAACAAACATGAAAGCCTCACTGGCCTGTATTCTATATGAAATTTAAACCAGTTGCTGGGGTAACATGTACGCTTTTGTTCAAAATCGGTTTAATAGAGAGTTTCCATTTGTTAAACAAGAACTTAGACACAGGGTTAGTTTAACTGAATTTGAATTTTTCTTTTTCATTTTTAGCAAAATTACTATTAAAAGAGAACATTGTCACCTGAGGTGCATACATGATAAATGCAAAATAATAAACATGCTGTTCAGCAATTTGTTGAGACTTTTTATGTGTGGGATTGGGAAAAATGGGACCAATCGTACAATTTAAAAAGTTTTTCTTACTTTTCCACAGACACGGATCATCAAAGTAAGTACGCCCCCAGGTCTGAAGATGGTTACATAATATGAGGTGAACATCCCCTCTATAGGGATGCTATTTGCTGAAACAAGCCTGGGAATAAAAGAGGGGATGTAATGTGCTCATGCTTGAGTTCAGTGCGGAGGAGGAGGAGGAGGAGAGAATTTGGCCTATTATTTCATCT
This sequence comes from Strongylocentrotus droebachiensis, assembly GCA_035222895.1. NCBI lineage: Eukaryota > Metazoa > Echinodermata > Echinoidea > Camarodonta > Strongylocentrotidae > Strongylocentrotus > Strongylocentrotus droebachiensis. The sequence continues at coordinate 86,443 of JAVYIG010007194.1, read as the reverse complement.
CTTTAAAAGAAATTCAAACGGAGGATAACGAAAGGAGATAGAGGCAGTGATCATCTGGTCCAAATTGAGATGCTAACCCAAGGCGATCCACAAAAAACTTCAGATGATTTGCTGATGTCATTGAGAGTGTTTAAAGAAATGTTGCATGTCCTGGTCATCGTCTATTATTCCTACTTCAACCTTCCTGTGCAATGGCTAGCATGAATCTCACTTTAGGTGTACCGTCCCAACTGATATTTTAGTTGTATTGCAGCATCGTTTTCAGTAAACAATCGACCAATTTCCCTGACATTAAAGCTTTTGTAGGGAGTTATAATGTTAGGTGTTGGATATGGTATTCAAACTTCTTGATGATTCTCCTACTTTTGTCTTGGGGTCTTTTTCTGTTTGCAAAATTCACCCAAATTCTTCTTTTAAAGTGTACCAATTAGGCCTTACCAATCACCAAAACGTTTTTGTTTTGCTCTAGATGTAAAGGGTTTAATGTGGCTATAGAATATTCAAAATACTTTTTCAATTATTTCTTCTAAAAAAATATTTAGAATTCCATCTCAGTGAAGAGTAAACATCTTGTCTAGTAGAAATCATGTACTTGATGCACATTTATACACTCACAACAAGAATAGGGCAGGCATGAAATTCAAGTCCTACTTGGGCTCTGCAGTGTTTTGTTTTATCCTTAATTTTCTTCATACTACTCTCCGTTTACCTAGAATACCAGATTAAGTTTTCTGAGGTTGATTTTTATCTATTCTAGCTATTTTTCAGGTGATTGGTAGACTTTAAGACAATCAACGGCATCAATTTCACCAAGATCAAAATGAGAATGCAAACCATTTTACTAACATAGCAAAATTGAAATGTAAATTTGGGGGAGAGCAAAAAAGGGAAACTTCTTTTAAATTAGAATGCAATCATTTTAACATACTGTCAACAAACTGTCAGTACAAATACATTTTTGATAAATTCTGAGGTAGAGGGGTTACTAAACACTACAGCTTCATATGTATCTGAGCTTTAGCTCCATATCTTGTGCAAATGTGCTGAGAAGAACCTTGAGACCAACTATACCTTCAAATCAAGTCTTTCTGTGCGGTGATGAATTGCAGGAAGGATCTCATAAAATAAATCAACAATATATGCTGATTACTGATGATCAAGATGAAAGGCTACCAACCTTTGATGTCACTGCATAGAGGTTGCAATGACTTCTCAGATCCAGTCAGACCGTTATTGGCACTGAAAGATGATCACCTGATCCGCATAGATGACCACATGATATGATCTCTATGAATGATGACGATGTAAACAACTTTTCTAAACAAGCCCAGTAAAAAGATGAACAGAAGATGAACAGATGAACAGAAGACCTTAGTAGACAAATCTGATGCGGCTTGAGACAGGTGGAGAGATGATCATGAGGCAATGCACTGCACCATTTGCATTTTACATCTTGAGAATAACATTTCTGATCAACTTTACAACTGGCATGTGTTAAAAATGTGAAGTACCCAACTAAACTCTGGAGGTACAAAGATAATGTTGATGACGACAGGTCCTTTTTGACTGAAAAGAAGGTGCAGATCGGCAAGAAAACAATCTTCACATGCCGCAATCGGAAGGACAGGAAGAGCACCATAGATAGGGGTATGGCGACTCTTTGAAGAGGGCAGTACAGACCAAAGAGGTGCACCCAGTCTGATGGCCATTTGATGGAATGTCCAATTGAGATCTGAGCCCCGTCTTACAAAGAATTGATATCAATCGTAACTATGTACATAAGAGATAGGAGACTGCAAACTTGCGATTGATTGAAGGACTTGTGATTCATTTGGATCAATCGTAACTCTTTGAAAGATGGGGCCCAGGATGATAGACACTAGAGAAAGAAAGTGTTGATTCAAGGTGGCAGGTCCACAATTGACAATTCTTCATGATGAAGGAATCTGTATTGGCACTCTAGAAGAAATGATGCCAGAAGAATGATAGAAGAAATGATGTTGTTTCACAAAACCGTCATAATAACAAGTTCGCTGACACGAAGACACCCCATTGAAATGTGTGTTAAATATAAATCTACGCATTTCAAAGTATTGTTGGCAAACTTGTAATTATGACGGTTTCGTGAAACGCTGCCCAGGTCCCAGGAGCAGATGAAAATTGTGAAAAAAAGGTGAACCAAACCTTTCCGGGTCCCGTTGCATAAAACTTACCATTGATGGTATTTTAGCCATCAATGGCAACTACCATGGTAACAGGGCTCAACAGCTAATCAAAATCAAGGTTTCCATGGTAGTTAGCATTGATAGCAAAGTTATCATCAATGGTAAGGTTTGTGCAACAGGGCCCAGGTTGATGAACACTGATGATATGACTTATGTCACCATCTTGCAGGATAAGGTGGTATGATACCAACATCCAAACTGCAGCAATCCAAGTCCACTAGCATGATGTAAAGCAAGAGCTAAGGAAGGAACAAGCTGACGAATGACACACCAAGTCCAGTACCATGAGAGGGACGTTTGTTTGACAGACCAACTGAAGCTTTGAAGGGCAATAACAGAGAAGGATGAAAGAAGTGTAGGAAGAAGGGTTGTCCAGAATATATGAGACTTTGCCAAGAATCCCATTATACAGAGTGCCGTGGAGGAGAGGCGAGACATCTACAAACTAAAGCCAAGCAGAATCGATGACATGAAAAGAGAGAATACATATCTAGCCAATCAAACCATGTTACACAAAAAACGTTAAAGAAAGTCTACTCTGAGAGCAACTGTCATTTGCTGAGTTGGATGGACTTCAAGGGAATGTTCTGCTTAAAGGCAGACATAGACTGAAAGGCTACCAAGATTACACAGGGATGAATGCCACACAGAACTGGGAATGAAAAGCATATCAGAAGGCTGTTTTTGTTTTTGAGGCTTTAGGACTGATCCTTGAAGGACAGCTACTATTTCTCTACCTTACACCAAGTATTGAATTCTGTGATGGACTGGTGAGAATGGCATGGTGCTCAAATGAACAACTGAAGAAACAAAAAAAAGAAGAACAACTACACTTTCTCTACCTTACACCAAGTATTGAATGCTATGATGAACTGATGAGAATGGCATGGTGCTCAAATGAACAACTGAAGGAACAACTGAAGAAAAAAGATGAACAACAACTACACTTTTTCTACCTTAAACCAAGTATTGAATTTTGTGATGGATCGATGAGAATGGCATGGTGCTCAAAGGAACAACTGAAGGAATAACTGAAGAAAAAAAAGAAGAACAACTACACTTTCTCTACCTTACACCAAGTATTGAATTCTGTGATGGACTGATAAGAATGGCATGATGCTCAAAGGAACAACTGAACTACTGAAGAAACAAAATGAACAACAACTACACCTTATCTACCTTACACCAAGTATTGAATTCTGTGATGGACTGATGAGAATGGCATGGTGCTCAAATGAATGCCGAATCGTCCAAAAGACAGACAGATGTGATAACTTTGAAGGAACAGAGGCTGAGATGTCAAAGGAACCCTTAGAACTTGGGCCAGAATCTTCAGTATCTGGTCATGAAAAACTGAGGATGTCATCGACATTGTCACTATCGTAATCATTGTCATTGCCTTTGTCTATGACATTGCCTTTGTCTTTGGCAGTGTATTTGACATAGTTATTGTCACTGTCATTGACGGATGTTGACAATGTCATGTACATTGACCTTGACCTTGCTATTGACATTGCCATTGCTGTTATAGCTGACAGATGATATGGAAGGACCTGGAGAAGCCAATAGTGGTACAATGAAATGTCCAAAGGTCTCTGTAACCTGATAGAAGAGAATGACCTTGTGGGAGAGAGAGAAAAGAGACAGGTTTAAGGACAAACAGGAATTACCAAGTATTTTCCAAGCTGAGATGAAAGCAAACTTTGGTGTTCATATTCAGGGTCAGGGATTATAACAGAAGGATTTAAGACATGGTGAACAACTACACAGCAGGTATGCCTCAGATGGAGAAAACAAATGACGTATATGAATATCACTATGGATGGAGGAGGAGAAAAGGTGTGAAAACCAATGAAAGATGAAATACTAAAGACCACGAAAGAGACAGATTGAGAATGGAAAACGTAGATGAGATGAAACCAGTTTGACTGGACGAGGAGAACATGTAAAAGGTGACACAAGATTAAATGATTTGAGAGGACTACCCAAGAGACGAGTGGATGAAAGGAGATACAAATGACAAATTAAGAAATGCAGTTGAGATGAAACCAACTTCAACTGATTTTGAGAAGACTATCTAAGAGAGACAAATGAGATACAGAATAAGAACGCAAATAAGATATTGCTAACGTCTCTACAGGGGGAACACAAGATAAAATGCTTTGAGAAGACTTCCATAGAGACAGATGAATGAAACGAGATACAAAATAAGAAATGCAGATGAGATGAAACCAACTTGAACTGAGGTAGAAAACATGAAAAGAGCAAAAAGATGAAACACTTTGAGAAGTCTACCAAGGAGACATATGAATCAAATAGATGGATGATGGAGGAAGCAGATGAGATAAAAACCAACTTTACTGGAGGACAAAAGAAAAGGGCACAGGATTGAACGTTCTGAGGGGACTACCTAACAGACTAATGCATGAAATGAAAAGCAACATGAGATATGCAGATGACACAACACCATATGTAACTTTAAAAGAAAACATGAAATATTTTGAAAAGACTACCAAAGAGACGGGGATCAATTGTATGCAGATGACATGATACCAACTGTAATTGGAGAAGAAAACAAATGAAAAGAGCAAAGCAAGATGAAATCTTTCTTTTGACAAGACTACATAGTGAATTGAAGGTTTGAGACATGCAGATGACATAATACCAAATTTCTTGGATAAGGAGAAATCTGCACAACATGCCAACTTTTTGGAGAGCAATACAGGATAAAATACCAGAATACCAGAAGGAGCTACAATTTGAAAAATGCCAATACGATGATATATAAATTTCCTGAAGTACGAGAGGAGAAAAAAAGGCAAAAATGAGATGGGATAAAGAGATTGATGGAGGTGATCGCGGAGAAGTGCTCGGAAGGAAAGAAGGTTGAAAACATAAAGGGGACTAAGTCAAATCTCTGAAGTTGGTTAATTTACTTGCATCTCTTAAATATCACCTGTTTTTGCTATAAACGTAGTCACGAGGTGAGTACTCTGCATGTATGCTTGGAATGTACTGTCTGCTGTGATGTGATAGTAGAGTTAATACAAGCATGATAGATTTCAAAGTGTACCAATCATCAAAAGTATTTTGTTTTGAATGTTACGGGGTTCATTGTCACTATAATTTATTCAGAGCTTCAAAATTTATTTCTCTAAAGAGATATTGCAAGTTGGAGAAAAAAAATTGACTTGTGAGTAGACTACCTGAAACACTCATACGCACTTGCATAGAATAAGGCCTGCATGAACCCCAAGTTCAACTTTGGTTCCGTGCACAGGGCTTTTTGTTATTCTTTATTTTCTTCATACACCTTATCCATTAGCCCATAGAATGGTGGTTGATTTCATACATTATTCATACATGTATACACAAATTATTTTTCTGGGTGATTGGTACATTTGTTGGCTAAAATTAGTGCATGACACTACTTAAAGATGAACATGAGAGATAGGTATTTAATGCTAGTCTTATCTTTTTCCACATAACTTCCTAATTGTTTTTGTTTGGTTGATTTTCTTATTTTTGAACTATCCTGAGTCAATTTGTGCCCAAAATGACAGATGTTGTATGTCATTATAATAGGTATGCATGTGGATTTTAAAGATGCTTTAACCGCACATTCTTCAATGTAAGCAAACTACAATATTCTGAATGTCAGTACCAAAAGCCTAATCACATTTAATAGGCAATGGTCAATTGACTTTTTTTTAAGTGACCTGATGTTAAAGACTGATTTTCGAGTCATAATATAAGGCGATTATATAGACTGTAAATCAAGAATCATAACTGAAGCAGCATTTAAAAAATGTTTCTTTTAGCATTCCAGAAACCTCCAAGGCTTGGCAGTCACTTAAACAGTAGCCAAACACGATTGTTTTGTATTATAGATCACTTAATATTCATATGCACGTTACTTTCGTTCATTTTTCTTCATGGCTTTCACTTTAAACTTATATTTTCCTGTTTGCTTGCACTTTGTTAGATGTATGATTTTAATTCTAGATGCCACAAAAGATGTTTCCTTTGCTTTCATTAAAGGTAATACAAAGTTTTGGTATGGGGTCATGAATTTGGTTCAAATGAAACTATTTGAAGCATATGCGATCATACAATATTCAGTGATCGTTGTCGTGGCTGAAATCGAGTCTAAAGTGATGTAATTGTAAATAATAAACTCTTTAAGTTGTATAGCGCCCTCTCAAGGTCAAGATAACAATTTAGCTATAAAACAATGCTACTTGACTAAAAATCTAACCGATTTGCTATTATTGTTTAGAATATATATATCACAACTGCATATTCTGAGATTTTCATGGTCGCAGCTACCATCGTATGGCCGTAGGCGCTATTTGAAATTTATCAAAATTTACCGGGAGCACCGGTAAATCTTTATATCCAATTTTTCTCGAAAGCAGAAGTGTTTTTGGGGCTCACATTTTTAGTGCTCATAATACATCCACAGGGGCATCCAAATATATCAAAATTGTAGAGAATCACCATCCAGCCAATTTTCAAAATTTACCAAAACTTTGTAATACCTTTAACACCAGGGTATTCAAATCACACTAGCAGTGTGTTACAGAGAAATAAAAATGTTGACCATGTTATTGGATGAATTAAAGAATAAACTTAATGTTAGCTTTTAAATACTGCATGAAAATGATGAGATTGTTTCAAAAGAAAGAAGACTACAATCTTCATTTTGGTAGGTCATTACAGAGATACAATGTACATGTGATTTGTTCTCTATCAATTTTAGGATATTTGAAAGTATTTTACTAGCAGACTGATAACCAAAGCCCATATCTCCATACATAAAAATAGTATGGGAGTATATCAAAGTGATTACAAAGAACGATACTGAAAAGTATATGAAAATACAGCCAAGCTATGTTAAACTTTCATCCAAATATTGATGTTTCCAGTTGGATATAGTTTTGTTTTATTTTAGTATATGTTTGCATACATTTTCTATAGACTCGAACATGAGTTATCTCGGGCTTTTATTAGTACATTGTTTTTAAGTGGTTATTACATGTAAGTACATGTGAAATCTTGATAGTGTCACAACCAAGTAGATTTTATTGCTAAAGGCATCCCTGTGCAAAGTTCCTCAAGCAATATTCTCTTTTTTAACTGTGCAGATCTTCAGGATCCAGCTACTCCAGATCTAGATCTCGATCACCAGAGAAGCGATACCGTAATAAAGACAGGTCTTCACGAAGAACTCCACCAAAGTATCGTCGTTCCTCTAAACAGTCGCCCTCAAATGAAAGAAAGAGGCAGCAGAGATATGACCGTCAATCCCGCTCTGAGTCATCCTCTCCAAGACGCCGATCACTTGAGAAGAAAGAATATCTGGATACCTCCAAGGTGCTGACCGGTAACTTCTCCAACATCCCTGGACTTGATTACATAGGCCGAGGAGGAAAAGGAGCCGAGAATGAGTCTAGTCAGGATCTGGATTTGCGCCTCAGGGAACTTGAGACGCAGGGATCTGCAGGGTCGTCTAGATCCAGAGCTGCAGAACAACCAAAGAATTCACAGACGGACTACTATGATTCCAAAAGAGGTTCGCAGGAAAGTTATAAGCAGCATAGTAGGTCTCCCAGTGAGAAGAAGTACGAGTCATCAAGATACTCCAAGGAAAGAGCCATGTCTCCTGACAACAAGAGATACAGGGATCAGAAAGATCAGAAACGACCTGATTATGGAATCAGAGTTGAGGTCAAGAGAAAGCCATCGCCAAAAAGAAGAAAGTTTGATCCTAGTTTGGTGTTCATACCACGCAGGAAGGATGAAGGGCTGCAGCAAATATTTGATCGCCCAGAAATCATAGTCCGCAACTTAGAGGATGATCCTGAAATGTACCCTGAGAAATATGAACGCTTTGCTTGTTGGAGGAAGTCTCCAGAGCGTAGCCAACGGAAGAATGACAGAGAATACAGTAGAGAGAGGGAGGAGGGACCAAGGAAGCAGAACAGACATCACAAAGATGGCAGGAGATCTCCAAGTCCAGAGCCACAGCAGCCAAGGAAGGCGACGGTCATGATGAAGCCATTCACTGTCTTTGAGAAATACGAACAATCCTTGCGGAACAAACCAGCACAAGCACCACAGGACGTGGATAACTACCTGCAGCGCCCTCAGGAGTTCAGTCTGTCTCACAGTTCTCTGCCTCTGTCAGGGTCTCTGTCAGGGACCACCAGCATGTTTACTTCTAGCTTGGGTATGAACAACGTCCTCGACGTAGACAGTGACCTCCGAATGGACTTAGATGTTCGTCGTCAGTTCCTTGTGCGGGAAGCTGAAAAACAGCTGGATTTGCAGCAGCTCCACTCCGCTACATCCCCAACCCTAGGCAGGCTGACTGGGTCGGTATACTCTCTTGATCGAAGAGAGATTGCTTCGTCAGATAGGAGACCTGTGAGGGAGAGGCTCGGTGACCTGGACAGAGGGGGGCTAAAGTTGGAAAGTGAAGTACCGGACTTCAGAAAGGAGGTTGAAGAACTACAGAGACTGGATCCCACTGCTCAGCCCATCAGAGGAAATTTTTACGAAGTAAGTGACTATATGCCTATAGAGTAGAGCATCCCCTTATCTTAGAACTTCATCTTAATGGTGGGGTGACATCCAAATATAAGTTGATTCATGTTAATGTGCAGGGCTGCGTACAATTCATATTTTGTTATTCAAACATCTAAATATATTTCATAGATTTTCAAATATTTAAAAAAAAAAAAATTTCGGACCTGCTAAGCTTTACCCTAAAAAATGCTACAATTTCATTCATCTGTGAGTTCTGACATCATCTGTCAATCATTAGCTAACAAGAGACAGAGGTATGTAGCTTCACCAGAGCTGACCACCTGTTTACAATAGACCATAAGATACAAACATAGGATTTGCTATGTCAGACGTGCTGTAGCATCCCCGGAAAAGGTGGAGGTATTGTATGAATTAAAGAATGCAATTCTTTTGTGGGCATGTGCTGAGCTGGGGGAAGTCCAATTAAGGATACATAGCAACAGACTGATAACCTGTATTACTGTTATATGTCTTTCTTTTTTGTGTGTGTAGTGTTTTATCAGCAATTAAAATTTATTTTCAAACAGCACGATGATCGTGATCAGCGCTCCTTGTCAGAAGAGAAGCGTGGCATGAGACCACCGCAGAGGGGTCGAGGGGGCTTTGTGCCCCGCGGTTCATATCGTGGAGGACGTGGCTTCGTCCGGGGTTTCCGTGGCAGGGGTTTCAACCGTGGCTTCAGGGGTAATTACAACAATCGAGGTGGTTTCAGCGGACGGGGGCAGAACCGAGGAGGCTATGCCTCCTCCTGGAAGCACGATAAGTTTGAGGGCAAGGATAGAGACGATCATGACAAGAGAGAGAAGAAGGACAAGAAATCTAAATCATCAGACAAGGTGTGTATATATAGCCGAACTGGGTCGAATTAGAATGATCAGGGGGGTATTTCACAAAGATCCTAAGCCGAACTTCACTCTAAGTTGGACTTTAAAATTATGGAGAGCCATTTGTTGCCTTAAAATGAAATATATTCAAAAGTGAAAAATCAAGTATTTTGGACCTTTTATAAGTTCCACATCAAGAACATGAAATCTCCTTGATAATAGAAAATATGATTGATTTGAATCAACATTTCATGCCTTTTAAAACAACAAAAATATTTTCGTAGATGCTTATGGCTTTCCATAATTGTTAAGTCTAACTTAGAGATAAGTTTAACTTGGGATCTTTGTGAAATACCCCCCAGGCCTTTTACAAAATCTCATATTCTGAGATAGGATACCATTCCAAAACTGGTAGACCTTATACACTCATTATAAAATATAACAACAATTGCAATCTTATGTATCTCTTGAAAAATTCTTATTAAAAAGATTATTTTTAATATTGATATGATTATGAATTGATATAAGACGGGACCTAGTTCTCTCGGTAGGACAGTACATGTACATCTGATAGCAATGTGATGATTTAATGATTGACGCAGAGATATCCATTTTATTTAAACTTTGATTATGCATGTAGAAAAAGACCAAGAAGTCATCAAAGAAGACCCCAGAGAGATCTAAGTCCGTAAGTGGCAGTTCTATCTCGGTTTTGTTGCATGCATCATAGAAGACTTTTGATGTGTATTGTTGGATAACATGAAAATTAAATGAGCATCTTCCTTTTTTTTGGGGGGGGGGCCATGAAACTTGTGGGTTTAAGAGTTGATCAAAACTTGAAAATAAAGCATAAAATCCTCCTAAAATAGGAAACATTTTTGTTCTGGTTTTGGAAGTGCATTATAACAAAACATACATCCAAGCTTTTCTTTTGTGCGGATGTACATGAATTACTAATGTGATGTTGATTCTTAGCAAAATAATTAGATTTGGAGTATATCCTAATTGGTGGTAGGGGATAGGGTAGATCATGTGATCTAACACTATTGCTGCAATTCTGTTTACCGGTATTAGTTTTGTTTTTGTTTTTGCTCGAAATTGCTCGAATTGTAAACATCACACAGAAAATTTAACCTGAGTGCACGCTAATGAATCTCAGCTTGCCTAAATTAGCATCACATTAGGAAAAAAAACAGGCAATTTCACTCTGCCATTTTTTGTAGAGCTATTGAATTTCCTTTTCAAGACAGGAAAATCTTTTAGACTTCTTGGTCAGATACTCTACTCAAGATTTGTACATGCAAATGCACTTACTGTACAGTGAATTTGCTATACATGTTTTATAATGTGTACATGTGTATCATGTAGTGTCAATTTATCCATCTTGTGCTGTGTGTAGTGCCTACCTACATGTATTTGTGAATTAGTGCATATATTTTGTTTCAATAATTTCACATTTTTTTTAGATATAAGTTTTACAATTTTACATCTCAAAATCTATATTTTTCTCTCCTCACTTATGCAGAAACGAGACAGCAAGAAATAACTCCAGTACCCAAGCACCATGAGGACATGCTGCTCTCTCTCTCTCTCTATTACTCTCAAGAGATACGTACTGTCCTTCATCAACTCATGATCGCGGGATTACAGCTTAGCACCTCTTAAGGCTATGATAAGTTCTCAAATTAGCTAGAATAAAATCAACGCAGACATCAACTCTTGAAGCGACTGGACCTGTCAGACTTTCAAGTACTTAGGGACCGGTCCTATTTGTCCAATAAAAATAACAAGAACTGTAACTATAAATCATTTCAAAAGTGGCATTGTGTCATGTAGAAAGTTATTGGATATGGGTTTTGCAGTGCCTACCTGAGAAAAACGGTACCAACGCTCGCAGATCTGCCAACCAGTACGATTTAGTTGTATTTAGTACGATTTTTAGAAGCAAATACGACAATACGATTTTCTTTAATAAAATACGATTTTCAAAAAAAAAAAAAAAAAAGCAATATTTTTTTTTTTTTTTTTTTTTTAATTGATATTTTGTGGGTGCATCTGCCATTTTTAATGGCAAAATGTCCATTCTGTCCTGTTAAGTATCTTACAAGCATCTCACATCGGCAATTTGGGGATGTTCATTGGTTTATCGAACACACCAGTCATGACGAAATCATGCATATTCAACCAATGATCAATAAAAAAAATTCTTCCTGTAGGTGGAAACTGTAAGAGGCATTGATCCGTGTAACAATCCGTGTTTATTTTCAAGAATACAACTTTTGTCAGTAAAATACAACTTTTGGGACTAAAGAATACAGTTTTTGAACTCCAGAGGTTGGCAGGTCTGCGCTCATAAGCAGAAACCATAAAGGATCTGAAATACTGAAATCCAATATATTTTCCACATCAATTCCAGGAGACCGATGTAGGAAGTATTAACAGTTGTAGTTACCGTTGTAATCATTGGTCAAGTGGGATCGGCCATTCATTCTAATATTTTTTTTTTTTTGGGGGGGGGGGGGGGGAGGGGCGGGTCTGGGTCTGAACATGCTGCTTCAAAGACAGACTCTGTGCTAGCATAAAACGATTAGTCCTGTGCCAAACCATGACCTCTGTTCTAGAGTTCAAGGGGTCATTTCAGGTCAGAGCAAGTGCAACTCTAGGTTGGAGGAAAAGTACTTCTACCACAGATTTGTTGGTATCCATTTTTGTAAATAGTTTTCATTTGCTGCATGTCATAATGTAAATATTATGTATTCAACTTTCAAATTAACATGTATAAGTCCACTTTTATTGCAACGATAAGAAGTAATGTTAACACATTTCATTTATGTACGATTTGTTGGCTAGTACCTGACTGCATCTTAGCTACTTGTGTTTAATTGAGGCCAAATAAGAATAATTCCTAGTTTTTTTTCCCAGATTTGTTAAAAATGAAGAAGGTTCTGTGATACTTTATATCATTGCATATAAAAATGCAATTGGTTGGTCATTCCTAATACAAGCTCTTTAGGCTGGCTTTCTTGGGGCAAAACAAATATACAGCGTATTAAGTTCGGCGAGGGAACCAAACTAGGAATTATGTTTACTGGGCCTACGCTAATACTCTAGATATTGCTGTTGGTTACAACGCATCATGAATGTACATGTAGATAGTATAGTTTCAACATTTGCATTAAGTACTGCTCATTTTAGTAATAAGCCAGTTTTTAGTTAGCACATGTTACAAATTACCCCAAATTATTGGTACAGCTTTATATATTTGATGAAACATGTCTATTTTAAACTTCAAATGTAGCTTGCAGAACTATAAAGGTGATTTTTGTCTCACCTTTTTTCTGAGGAAGAAGAGAAAGAAATAGCGAAAAGGTGCACCTTTTTCCTGTCATTGTTCACTGCTCATAACATTAACATAAAAGGCTGGTTGTCTATCAGATCAGTCCGTTCAGAAATGTCCGTTGCTCAATGGTTAATGATCGAGCCTTCAGCAATGATGTTCTTGAATCCAATACATTTTATTCATAGAACAATTCTTGTTTTTATTGGTGGTGTTATCTTTGATATGCGGCATGTTCTTAATCGTATACGTATATCATGGACATGTACTTGTATTTCATTACTGTATTTTTCATTTGTCCAGTTTGAAGAGCAAGAAGTTTGGCAAAGTTATGGCAAGCACTCTTTGTCCTAAGGAGAATGGTTCTTGAATCATATATGTGTTATTTTTCTAGGCAAATGTGTTACACCAACTCTAAAATACCATTTATTGTCTGTCTGGAGCCAGAAGGGCTTGAACTTATATACTAAACACAGACTTAATGCCCCCCCCCCCCCCTGACTTCCGTTGTCAGCACATGCAGTATTGCTTCCCACGCTGTGTTTAGTAAGTAGCTTTAGAGAAGGACTGTTCTTTCGAAGGGTTATTCAAACTGTACAGTTACAATAACAACTAAATTACTCATACCCCTTGTAAATTTGATTTATTTTTAATGTGTTCTTTTGTAACTCGAGAATAAAAGGTGGACTCGTTGAATTAGGGCCTCTGTTAAATACTTTTAGATTTAAACTTTAATATGTCACATTCTCAAGAAACATAAATCGGGACAATTCAATTTTTCACATAATTTAAATATTACAAAACTTAGAACTGGTACGAATAATTTAATTAACTGTATTTGTTTAATTAACATTATATGTGTAATTTTCCAGTATTATCATTCATGTGTAGGTATGTATAGATGCTTATTATCTTGCTTTTATTTGACTATTCAGTGGAGCCTTGTTTATAGCAAAATCTTTGGACGAAGGGAGTTACCTTCTTATATTGAAACCGTTACATCAGGGCTAAAAAAAGAAGAGCGATTGGCAAAATTGTTTAGAAGAGTACCTTTTTATGCAGAGTTTTACTGTGACTGTTCTTTACAACACTGTTTCACTGTACACTTTTCCTTTTCAACATTTCTGGATTATATTTTTAAAATTTTGGTGACCAAAAGAAAGAGCTTGATTTTTATTAAATTTGTTTAAAGTGTGTTACTTTTTTTTTTAATTGAGCGTGTATATAATTTTATCATTTTGTTTCATGCCAATGCTCTTACAAAAACATTTGATATATTTCATTATCTCTGTACTTATAAATTGATTTTATTGTTATTAAGGTAAGAAGTTTTGGCAAAAAAACATGAAAGCATGGATCCAACTGAGAGAAGTGAAGAATAAAGAGCAACATGTTTTTCAAGATAAATAAATGCATGTTGATTATTTATTTCCATTTAGTGTAGAAGTCATTCACAATACGACATTTTGCATACTTAAAAAGCTTTCTGTACAATCAATCATAACAATCAATTTTATCTTCAATTTTGGGGCAATCTATTATATCTACCTGTAACATAAAATTACTGAATCGAAAGTAGCCATTCGTTGAAATTAATTGAAGGAGACCCAACTAATTTTGCGGATCTTCAATTAATCATAACTTTTTATGCAAGTTCTCATTCCATCCATGTATAGAGACACGTTCTGTGTCAAATCATCCCTTTTCTATTTAGATCTAAAGCCTACCACTTCATATTGACAAAAGTTTGTTACCAGAAATTCAAATTGAGGCTGAAATTTAAAGTTTCAGCTCCATAGAGTCCAACATATTTGCCCTATGGTATGCCCCTTCTTGTTTATGTTTGCCAAAATATGTACAAGTATTGAGCGGAAAGGATCCCACGCAACCAATCAAAACTTGTCAATATATTCTATTTTAAAAGTTCAATGAACTCTTGACCTTGAGTTTCACCTTGTCAGAGTCTTGAGTTGATTTTGTGTGTTCTTAAATCTATTAAAAAAAATGGGAGGCAATATATTTGTTATATACGGGTAAACTCTTAATTTTTTTTAAAGATGCTAAATATAGGTTTTTGCAGCCATTTTCACACTTTTTTCATTCAAATTTATGAACGTGCATTAAAATTCACATAGAGGTCGCTCGCTGGTGAGTTTGGGCATTCAAATTAAAAATCCGAGCAATCAATTTCATTTATCGGCACTCTTATTCATCTTCGGTGAAATCAAATTCACAAATGTGCGTACAATTTCCTACTTAGTGCATTCAAATTAACGCGGCGCTCACGATGAGCCTGTTTGGGGCAATCAATGTCATTTTGGGGTGATCAATTTCCTACTACGTGTATTCAATTTAGTGTAAAATTGAGAGGGAAATTTTGATTTTTTTTAAATAGTTTACTTGGGATTATTGTTAATCACCGTTACACAATGAAATCTCCACAGTTTAGTTAATGTTCTTTGTATCTGACAATTATTGTTGCCTTTTGATAATGTATTTGATTAGCATATCACCAATTATATATAAACATAAATATCCCGTACTAAACCTTCTTTCAATTATGTTTACAAGTTCTAAATAATTGGAAACATTGATAGTTTTATAAATAAAAACTAGTGATTTGGAGGTGATGCATTTCCCCTCAATTGTGTTCTCTCTCTTTCTATTATCTCTTTCTCTCTCCTCTCTCTCTCTCTCCCATGTTACCCTCTTCCAATTCTCTCTCTCTCTAATCTCTCTCCCTCAACTTCTCTCCTCTCCATAGTAAAAAAGGTAGAGGAGTCATAGAACCTTCAGTTGATGAGATGAGAAAAAATGGCAAAAGTAGATTGTGTTACAGAGAAACCTTGTAATAAGGACCATTACATTTATTTTTTACATTTACATGCATATATATTGGTTATAACAGAAAAATATTACCCTTCCAAATAAAGAAACATCACATCTGACCTAGCGGTAGATACTACATCTACATGTATTTGAATGTTAAAAAGTTTTAAATATCTGTCCACCATCCTTGAAAGGGCATGCCATATAGCACAACATTCATATTCCGCTGATGGTGCTTGCACTTCAGCTGTAAGTCTCGATCATCTCATATACTAAATTTCGACAGATTTGAAGGGATGGCCAGTGGTTGTGATATAGCCAATTGGTGGTTTGATTAGGATTAAACCTATTGTATCTCTTTTGCTTAATTTTGATATAGATCAGCATACTAGTACATTATTATCATATCAAATATATAATCTTGCTCTCACAGGTTTGGTAGTGTTTCACTAACTAGATGGAAAGCAGTCGAAAATAATGCCTCCGCCATAAAGCGATTTTACAAACAAAATTGCATTTAATTTATTCTTCACAATAGTGAGGGCTTAAAAATTACTTTGATAATACAGTAATAAATAATAATAGTGGGTTCTTGTATAGCGCTCATGTCTGTCAGACATGACACTCCTGGCGCTCTTGATTATTACCCTGGCTTTAGCACGGCTGCTATTACGGAGCTCTAGCATTTCAAGGAATCAATTCCTGTAAGGTACCCATTTACATCACCTGGGTTGAGTGTGGCAAATGTAGATCAACCAGCAATCTGTAGAGGTATAACTTGCCTATTTTCCAAATTGTCCAAATTTCAATGAACCTTCTCTTTGAATTTATAATTCTTCTTTGAAACTGCTAATTATTTAACAAACCAATCCAGGAATCTGCCCAATTACTTTCACAGACTATTTCCAAGACATAATTAAGTGGTAATACACCACAAATATGCTTGGTGCCCTATTGCATAATAATATGTGGCAATCTTCCTAAAACTCTGTCCAAAATCTACCGGACAGTTACTTCGGAAGGGAGGTTGAGTATGGACAGAAGAAAAAAACAGCCAATGAGAAGGTGTCATGTGCGGCTTGTCTTCAAGAAGCTCTCGTACTCTGTGAGTGAAGTCCTTGCGATGTCTTTGCAGAAGGCCTCATCTGGTAGCTTGAACAGGGACATCAGCGGAACATAACCAGGGTCTTTGGGGTTATACTGGTTCCTTACTATTAATGTCAGATACTAGGAGAAATTCAAGAAAAAAAGGATTGTAACTTACATCATCATCTTTCATAAAAGCGAATTAATGGGGCGGTGCAAGAAAGTTGCAAATCCCCAAAATCAAGCGTAAAACTTGCGATTAATTGCAAATACCGGTAGCCATAGACATTACATTATTCAGCCAATTTGAAATCCCATAATCACAGTGAGAGCAACTGCAAAAAATTCACAAGTTTTTCATTTTTTGTCCAATTTCATTCAAACATTCACCACTCCCCTCTGATTTTTCTGCCTTTTTTCTTGTGTAGTTTCCTATCAAGGCTGGATTTCCCTTTGAATGCAAAACATCTGATTAGGCCTACTAGAGACTTTACATACATGTATATCTGATACAGGACTCCACTTTGTATACAGTACTAACGGAAAATTCAGTCATCTTGCATATTCCGATCAAAAGGTTCTTTAAATTATTCAAAAATTATAAAAAGCTTGAAGGCAAAATTGTCAAAGAAATTTCCCCACGAACAAGCTGGAGCCTGCGTCTAGATTAAAAAGAATAATCATATCAGGGGCCTGTTTCATAAAACTTGTTATCAATAAAAAGTTACAAGCTACTGTTATAAGCTACTGAACTCATGGCATCTGATTGGCTGAGAGCAAATTTGTCATAGAACTTTAGCAGTTGTTATAGATAACAAGTTTTATGAAACAGGCACCAGGTCATGTCGAGGTCAATAAACTTTACCTTGTGTCGGTCCTTGACCCTGTTGACCTGGCCGAGAAAGACTTGAGGTGACTTCAGAAGCAACTTGTGTGGAATCTCCATCACATTGTGGAGGTAGTCGAAGGTTGCAATCAAACGAAATTTACCTGTGAGATATCAACACAAACAATAGATTACCTTTGTGATCTTACAATCCTTAAAGGTAAAGACCAGTATTGGCAACGCCCCAATTTCAAAAAATGAAATGGAAGCTCTCATTACCAATCATGTGAAAGAATATGTTTTGACTAATACATGATGATAAAAAATTTGCCGGGAAACCGCCTACTAATTCATATATTTGGTAAATTTATTTCTCTCATGGTCTGGTGAGAGAGATAGGGTAGTCCCATATACATCTTTCTGTGTATAGTGCTTGTAACTTTACGAAGAATGAGCCAAATTTCTTATCAGTTTGATGATTCCAGAACCTTGCAGATGCTAGATGCTAGATAATCAACCTTTTCTGATCGATTCCACAACGTTTCTTTCACAATGCAATCGCATGACCATTACTGGTCTTTACCTTTAACGTCATCATTTCAGCTATTTCCATAAATTCCATTTCCATTCTGCTCATGAAATTTTAAGCCCTTACTGCTCACTCATGCATCAACTCTATGCCTATAGTTGTTGGATGAACAATTTTTAATTGTATTTCTGATCTTTCAAACAATTGATAACAATTACCATCACACCAAAATCACAAAATAAAACTTTGGGGGTTGAAATGATATCCAACGAACATGTTTGAAATTTGGTTTGTTGTTTGTGTCCTTTGTCTGGTCACAAGTTGCGCAATTGTGCAAGATGCAGTTAACTAAAAAAAATCAAAACGCCACACATAACAACAATTGTTATTTTTTAACGTATTCAAAGAAAACATTTAAATTATGAGTAAATTTTCATATTCTTAGTTAAATTAATTATTCGATCTAATGATAAGGTTATAAAGTCAACTCTAAACCAGGAAAAACATGGGGTTGGTAGACATAGGCCTAGGGTCACCTAAATTTAACCCTGTGCAGTCAACTGTGACTGTGACTAAATATAAAAAGAAGTGTGAAGAGTGACTATACTATAGCCCATGTCACATCATGTCGTATCTAAAGTTGCATTTAATTTTGTATACTTCTATCTTGCTTGCATAATATACAGCCAAGTGGCTACCTCTCTGTAAAGGCCACCTGTCTATAGAGTCCATGTATTTTGTTCTCCTCACAAAAGAAATATATGTTGTATAACCTGTCTATAGTGGCCACTTTTGCTGTTTTCCTTTGGTGACCTCAATAGACAGGTTTGACTGTAATTGGTTTTCTAGGCACCATAGAGTGCAAAGTACATTTATATTTGCAATAATGATTATTAACAACGTCAACACTCCTATCCAAATCATCGCGACTACCACCATCACCACTACCAACATATTAAATTGTAGTCTTTCTGTATAAAAGCCAAACTGTACTTCTTATAGCTACTTGCTTCCTGTATATACATGTAGCAAACAATGCCTAATCTGTGCCTGTTGGTCCCCCATGATCCCCTTTTTCTTATGTTTTTAATTGAGAGCTGATTTGATGAGATAACCACCTGTCAGTGACCTTGCAGGGAGGTCTAATCCCCCTGACCAAACTAGTGCAGACAGTCTTTCTTTCATACCTCTGAGCAGTATAGCTGGTTCTTTGAGCACCATAGAGCGTAAGGCATCCTTGCTAAAGCCACACTGGAACTCCAGGACAAACAGATTCTCTTTGGGCCTTGAAACTGTCATGGTGACCAGCTGAAAGCAATAAATACAAGGCGATAGCAATGAACAGAATTTAAAAAATAATTGTATGTCTTTTCATTCTAATCACTGACTCCATACGCAGACCCAGAACTTGTAAGAGGGCGCACTTTTAGAAGTCCCTGACATGCATTATTGAACAGGGGCGGCACAAAAGCCTAGAAGTAGATGAATGTTCTTGTAGAAACAGAATTTTATTTCATTATTATGCAGTGTCCAACACATAACAATCAAAGAGAACAATTTCATGTGTTTTGTGACATACTTTCATGACAGATTGACCCTCCTACCCCCCTCCCCACAGGATCCCCCAATGATACTAATGACTGGTGGTGGTGGTTATTTTACCTGACTGCTAAGAAAGCATAAATGCTTGTAAGCAACCAGACGGTCGACAGCTTTAGGTCCTCTCCGAGGGACCTGGTAATGAGGATTAATGCCCTACCAAAGGGCATTAGCGCATCGCCTTGGTTTCGAACCTGGGTCACCGGATTACGAGACCACTGCTCTACCGACTGAGCTATGGCGCCTACTAGATAACATTCTTGCTTCTTGCATGCAACCAACCTTAGGACACCTGGTGATGATCTCTCTGACGTTGGAATCAGAAATTCTCAAAAGCTGCTGAAAGTAGCCTAGTTTGTTGTCAATTCTCTCCACCTTTGAAGATAAAAAGGAAAGATGGGTGTAATAAAAAAACAAAGAAGAACACGAGGCAAAGAAATATTCTGTCATTAATCAGTTGTACATGTAGGTACTGTTTAAAGACTACTACATATTCCCAATATTCCCAATATTTAGTTATTCCATTAACCGTTTATTAATGAATGAACTATAATATTTGGAATCCAGTCTGCATACATTATTTGTTGCTATGTTGGGCAAGCCTCAGGGTGCTTTAAGTTTGTCAAGAACAATATTTGTTTACGAGTATACATAAAATCTGAATATGTTACTTGTTAGTAAACCGTATTAAGGAAAACATGAAATTTGATATTTTCACATGTAAATTTCATGTACAGTACTTTCAGAATTATACTGTACATACTCTACTATACTAAGGAAGTGTTATACTAGTATATCATCCCTCATTCTTTATTCTTCAGTTGCATTGAATGTTCGTTTAAGCTGAATAATCACAAGGTCTCAGTCTCACATTATCACTTTAAGTACGATTTGGTTTAAATTGAGGGACAGAACGGATACTCACAGAAAAATTCAGGAAGTAGGGGGAACGACAAACTATCTGGGAAACATCCGCCTCCAAAAATCCATTTTGCAGCAAATAATGTACCCTGGCTTCTAGATTCTGCACATCTTCACCTAAGATGAATGGGTTCTTGGTGATGAACCATCCAAGTTGGTCTCCAGGAATCCCTATGTGATGCAGATAGGCCAGCTTGTCCTTTATGTCACGGTCAAAGTCCATCTTCATAAGCATGCTGGCCACCCCTTTTCTGTTCTGCACTTTGGAAAGGTCCATGCCCATGTGCACTAGCTTCTGCAGGGTCTCGGAATGGTCCACGTACGAGGCCAGGGTATATGTCTCCGGCATGAGGGGCATGTCAGAAAAGTGTTCCAAGACCTCTGGATTCTCTGTCTCTTCAAGGATGTCAACCTCAAATTCCTGGCTATTTTCCAACACCTCAACGCCGTCTTCAGGAATGGCCTCCAGATCCATAAAAGATGGCTGTCCATTTGATAAGAAATCGGTGGATAAATCAGCATCCTCAGAGGAGCTGGAACTCATAACCTTGTCCTCTCTTTTCAAGTTAGCAGTAGAATCATCTAAACTTTTGGTCGCAGTTCTCTCAAAAGCATCATATTTTGATTCTGATATTTGTCTCCTGGGAAGTAAGAAACTGTGTTGGGTCCCAGCCTTCTGGAGACTGTGTTCTACCGTGGCTGGACCAAAGCTGTAGAAGCCATGCTTGTGCCATCTTTGGACAGATGAGACGTGGCTCTTGCATTTGGACGTCACTGGGACCGAGGATGGTTTACAGGTACTGAGACAGGAAACAGCTCCCTGGAAGAGCCTACAGCTGAGGTGGAAGTTGCTGCGATTCATCATGAACGATCATGGATAGTTTCCTCGTGGAGAAAGGGAAATTCTTCAGAAAGACTCATTCACCCATACAACAAACTTGTGGTGATGTTTAAATTTAAATAGCTGGCTGAACAATCCTTATTTGATCATCCCTGAAGAAAGAAAGAATAGATTGAGAATCGAATCGAGTCAAATTGAACTGATTTCCTCATCTCTATCAAACCATGACAAATAACATGGTACAAATATTTACAAACTGGGTTATATTAAATCCCGCCAAGAGCCGTCACGACCCACAAGGGACTGTAATCAATGTACATGTAATTAAGCTGTCGAGAGCCCCCAAAAAGTCTGATATAGAGTACCGGTACTATTCAAAAAGGCCCTGAAAACCATATCCATCAGCATCACAACTTGCTCCTTGTCTTCTAAGTTCTATTGTGAAATTTGGGCACTAGAAATTTATTTCATATTATAAATAACTACAAAAGACTTTGTTAGCTATCATCTAGAAGCATCTTGGCAGCTTTTGACTGGTCTTAATTTACTTGGCTGCTTTTGGATGTAGAGTAGGAGTCTAGAACCGCGGCAGCTACAGTACAACAAAAAATAAAGAATGCATCATATGCATGAACTTGAGACCATAAATAGATTAGTATTAGTAAAACTTGTAAACATGATCTGGCGCTAGTTCAGAAGTCCATCCAGACTTTGACCCGTAACTCAGCTCCGTATTAATGAATTGCATGGTTAGATTACAGTCGGTGTGCAATTGTATTGTGCAGCAGTTTGCCGTGAATCCCGTGAGAAAGTGTATATTATAAATCTTTGTTCTTAGGAAAAATACTCCAAAAAAGATAAGAAAATTGACATGAAACAGGTATTAACAGTAAGAAACATAACAACTTTTAAAGGTAAAGACCAGTATTGGAAACGCCCCAATTTCAAAAAATGAAATGGAAGCTCTTATTACCAATCATGTGAAAGAATATGTTTTTAATATTACATGATGATAACAATTTTGACGGGAAACCGCCTACTAATTGATATATTTGGTAAATTAGTGTATCTCTCGCCTGTTGAGAGATATGAAATGCATGTGATTCCAGAACCTTCGGTCGGTGTTATATTACATGATGATAACAATTTTGACGGGAAACCGCCTACTAATTGATATATTTGGTAAATTAGTGTATCTCTCGCCTGTTGAGAGATATGAAATGCATGTGATTCCAGAACCTTGCAGTACATCTATGCTAGATGATCAACCTTTTCTGATCGATTTTACAACGTTTCTTTCACAATGCAATCGCATGACCATAACTGGTCTTTAGCTTTAAATCATGACTATGATTATTCATTAATAATATTTGAACAATTGGTGAAGATTAAGTCAATTTTCGGTATGTTTTACTTTTAGTAAGTATCTCCATGCCGGAGTTACGGGTCAAAGTCTGGATAGACTTCTGAACTACCGAAGTTTCTGTCTCTTTCGTTCGTTAGCCTCTGATTCGGGCAGGGTCGGCTCCTCTCGGTCTGCTCCTCTCTTTAGAGGAGCCCACTCCAGCAAATTAGCATAGAGAGTCAATGCTAATACGTATTTAGACCAAAAGCTTCAGTCTCTCTAATTGTCGGTTGTTCCACTGAGACTTCGTCTGGCTCCACTAGACCTCCGATTATAGAGACTGAAGATTGTCCTATCGGGACTGTACGGAACCAATGGTTCGGTTCGGCAGGACCGCGATGAATGAGATATGCTACGAGATTTTCACTCTTTACATCCTCATACATGCTACAATAGAGACATCTTCCAGCGAGGAAGAGAAGATGTGTTATTTTGTGTCCTGTAAAATACTGGATTTAACAAAAACTTTCACTGTTTGATCCATATATGGATATGTGAGGCCTTTGTCTAGTGTTAAGGCACTACTTGGAGAGAGTTCACAGATCAACAGATGACTGGAAACTGAGAATTTGAAGCTAGAATTCACATCCAAATCTGGACTTCTGTAGCTGTGGACACATTTCAGTCCCATCCCTTTATTTTCCTGAAGTGAACATCCACCTTTTGCTGTTATCAACATGCCAGGTCGTGGAAGTAAGGGAAAGGCGAAGAAGGATAATATGCCTGGAATGTTTCTCCGAGGAGCCGCTCAGGGCCAGGCAAAACCCTTATCACCACAGCGCCCATTTGTGGTCAACAATGATGTAGATCGCAAGGTCGCCTCTCAACGAGGGATGGCAGCTGCAGCATCTCCGGAAAAGAAGGGGATTTTCGTTGATATAGGAGATCATCTTGAAGAGTTAGAGATTGGCGAATATGGCATGATGGGAGATGTTGTGAAACAGGCAGTTGAGGCAGCAGTAAAGGCAGCCGTTCCTGCTATAGTTCAGGCAGTGAAAGAGGTGTGCCTGCGATCATTTAAGGAGGTGGTCAATCCCCATCTTCTCCACCTCCAGTTTCGACAAGATGCAATAGAGCAGGCTGGCAGGAAAGATAATTTGAGGATCAGCGGTCTGGCTGAGGAGGAGAGGGATGAGACAGAGGAGATCCTGATCGAGAAGATCTGTAAGGTGGCTGGGGAAACCGGGATGCAGCTTGCAGAGAGCGACATCTCGGCTTGCCATCGCCTTGGAAGGAAGGTGGCGGGGAAGAAGCGCGACACCGTCGTGCGCTTTGTCGCCCAACGTAAGCGAGACAAGGTCTACCAGGGGCGTTTCCACTTGAAGGGGAAGGAATCCTTTAGGCAGGTTTTTGTGAACGAAGACCTCACCTCTACTCGCTATGCTGTCTTGATGGCAGCAAAGAAATCTACAGAGGTGAAATCTGTATCAACTAAGGCAGGGAACATCGTCTGCAAAATGAACGATGATACCTTCAAGATAATTTCAACCCCTGACGACTTGTTCGCAGTGGGTTTGGATAATGTCGAATACAAAAACTTCAGACTCCGCTTGTTGGAGTAATGTCTCCTCATAATGTCCTTTTTTTCATGATACAAATATTCTAATAATATGTTTGATAACACTGTATCACATTCTTACAAGTTATGTCCAAATTCATTTGATAGTACATTGCCACTTGACGGTAAAAAATCAATTAGTATCTCCCATGTAAATGTACGTTCGCTAAACAAAAATGTTGATTCCTTAAAGTTGTTATATGAAGATTGCGTTAAGTTCAGATTCGATGTAATTGCATTATCAGAAGTATGGAGAGTTTTAGAAAAATCGACCTTGGAAATGGAAGGTTATTTATTGGAGGTAAAGTGCCGGGATGGTAGAGAAAGAGGAGGAGGGGTAGGAGCTTATATTCGTTCTAATTTGAAATATGTCGTGAAAGATTATACAGTGAAGCATACAGAATCAATCTGGTTTGAAATAAACAATGGAGAATTTCAAAAGGTGATGGTAGGTGTTTTATATAGGAAACCAAATACAGATGTTAAAGAGTTTCAAGAAAGTCTTCTCACAGTTTTAGAAGACATTAAAGTCGACAGACGCAATACCATTATAATAGGAGATTTTAATATAAATTCATTAAGTTCAGACGGAACAACAGAAGGGTTTTCAACAGCGATGAAATGCGTAGGAATGGAGCAGAAAATAAAATATCCAACAAGAGTAACCAGTGAGTCTGTAACCTTATTAGACCATATATACACTAATATGAACAAGTATGATAATCACTCGGGTGTTATAGAATGTGATATTTCTGATCACTACCCTGTGTTCATGATTTTAGAAAATCCATGTAATTTGAAGCAGCTGCATTATCCACAAACTGTAACTTACAGATGTTATAAAAACTATGATGTACAAAACTTTAAAGATGACCTTGCTGGGCAAGAATGGCAACATATCAATAGCTGTGAAGATGTTAACATGGCATATTCCATTTTTCTTAATTTGTTTAATAATGTTTGTAATAAACATGCACCAATCAAAGAGAAAAGAAGCTGCAAAGGACGCGCTTATAAGAAACCTTGGATAACCAAATCAATAATGAAGTCTGTTCGAAAAAAATATAAATTGTTTTTAAAAGTAAGGAAATCTAATTTTGATGTAAGTGATGTACAAAAATTTCGAAACTACAGAAATGTATTAACGACTGTTCTTCGCAATGCCAAGAGAAATTATTACAGTGGTTTGCTAGCTGAGAACAGCAATAACACTAGTAAAACGTGGAACATCATAAATGAATTAATATCAGGGAGAAATAAAGGTAACAAAGGTACTAAGGTAGAAAAACTTATAAGGCGTATTAATGGAAATGATAAAGTTCTAACAACCGAATCTGAAATTGCCAATGAATTTAATGATTTCTTTGTAAACATCGGTCCAAATCTAGCTTCAGCAATACCAAATGTACCCACATTATTTGAAGATTATTTGAGTAATAGTGTTGAGCAATCCCTTTTTTGGAAACCGGTCACAATGAAGGAAGTTCATGACCACATGTTGGCTCTAGACGAGAAGAAAGCTTGTGGTTACGACAACATTCCAGTACGCCTGATTAAGGATGGTGCATCTATTTTGGCTGAACCATTAAGACATATCTTCAATCTTTCATTGGAAACGGGAAATTTCCCTGATCAAATGAAAATTGCTAAAGTCAGTCCACTGTTTAAGAAAGGTAATAAACATGAAACGGGGAATTATAGACCCATTTCTGTCTTACCAATTTTGGGTAAAGTATTAGAAAAAATAGTTAATGCTCGATTGACCAGTTTTCTAGAAACGCATGACATTTTATATCACCATCAGTACGGATTTAGGAAAAAGTATAGTACTAAATTATCATTAATTAATCTTATGAATACGGTATTGAAAAGTATAGACGAAGGATGTGTTACGCTTGGTGTGTTTCTTGACTTTCAAAAGGCTTTTGACACAATAAACCATAACATATTATTTAAAAAGCTATCACATTATGGCATCCGAGGACATGCACTGAAATGGCTCGAAAGCTATCTTAGTGACAGAATGCAGTTTGTGAAATACAAAGAGTCATCATCAGAAAGTAGATATATCAAATGCGGTGTACCACAAGGTTCTGTCTTAGGACCAACTCTGTTTTTAATCTATATAAATGACTTGCCAACTGTGACAAATTATTTCAATTTCAGACTATTTGCAGATGATTCTAATATTTTTCATACTTTTCCCAAAGGTGTAGATCAAATAGATGAGTGTGAAGTAAATGAAAATTTAAAATCAATACAGAATTGGTGCACTGCAAATAAGCTTACTATCAATGCGTCAAAAACCAATTTCATGTTCTTCAGTAGTCGTAGAAGAAAGGCTGTGCTTAAAGGGAGATTAAAAATATCTGGGGCAGAATTAAGAGAAGTGGAGGAAGCGACATTTGTTGGCATTACCATTGACAGACATTTTACATGGAATTCACATATAAAATCTGTTAATGACTGTATGCGGAGAAAGGTCGGCATCCTCTTTAAATTACGGCACTTTGTCCCTAAACATATATTGATACTGTTGTATAAAGCTCTTATACAGCCACATATTACATATGGCATCGAGGTTTGGGGTAGTACTTATAAATCACACTTGAATTGTATATTTTATACTCAAAAGATGGCTGTACGTGCTATAACTTTCAAGCCACATCGTTCTCATACTAATGCACTGTTTCATGACCTCAAATTGTTGAATGTTTTTAAATTGCATAAATTATCTATTTGTACTTTTGTGTTTGATTTGATAAATGAACGATTACCTCATTCCTTAAAACATTATTGCAGTATGATACAACATGAATATTCCACAAGACAAAAAACGGGTCGACAATTACGTCTTCCTTTATTCAAAACAGACCAAGGAAAGTTTTCTGTTTCGTTTGTTGGAAGTAATTTTTGGAATATGCTTCCTACTGATCTAAGAATTGAGAGATCAAGAACCTCTTTTCGTAAAAAACTTACAAAATTACTCTTAAGTGAAAACCACGAATCATAACCTCGTAACTATATAGTTGTATATAGTAACCAGTCTCATTTTAATATTATACGCAAAATTATTTATAAGATTTGGAAACCCATCATATATTTTTAAATTAACTTTATTTTAGGCTTTAGATAACGAGAGTCAGACTCGACTAGCACATGTGCTATTTTTGACTCTATTTTACCATCGATCACAAACTCATTGTAAATAGTCATTTATTGTTTTACTCTTGAAGCAAAGTTTACTTTATCTTTGTCATAATGTACATGTATATCGCTGTAGAACATGTATTTTTTTTTATAATTCATGTCATGCATTTATGTTATATTGACATTGTCATTGTACATTTATCTTTTGTTTCAATGTTTTCAATGGTGGTGAATAAATAAATTCAATTCAAAATTCAATAAATAAATTCAATTCAAAATTCAATTCAAATAATTAGAGTCTAATTACAAATAACATATATATAGCTTATTTGACTTACGATAGCTTGCTCATTTAGATCCTAACCCTTACCATAGAAAACTGCTTAATAAGCCTTCGATAAGCCTTCGCTAAGCCTTCACAAAGCCTTCAAAGACTTCATAAGCCTTCGAAGGCTTGTTTTAGTCTTCGACTGCTTATTAGTTTGCGAGAGCTAAGCCTTCAAAGACTTTCATATAAGCAGTCCAAAAATGTTGACTGCTTATTAAGCAGTCAGTAGAAAATAAGCCTTCAAGATAAGCAGTCGCTGAAAATAAGCCTTCAAAGATAAGCAGTCACTGAAAATAAGCATTTAAAGAAGACCGCGAAGGCCTTCATTTTGGCGCTAAAATTGTTGAACAAAAATCACAGACGACTTTCAATCATCGTGTGCGGCAGAATTGAAAACACAAATTGTAAGTAAATCGATGTATTACCGTTGGTAACATTCATTTACTAGTTATCAAATGTGTTTGTTCAATTTATTTCTCGTTCATTTGATGAATCTATAAATTCCACTCGTAATCAGACCATGCCACTGTTGTTTTCTACTTGTTTTATTGCAAGAATTGTTTTTATACAGTCCCATTCGTTCATTTTTGTGTTGGCTGAGCCGTTATTTTCGGCAGCGCCCGACACATGACATAGCTGCATTACTATCCTGGCGCTGGCTGTGTATTATAATTAAAACCTGTTTTATTATTGATTCTCAACATAGTAAACACAACTGTACAAAACTAAACTGATTTCACTAAAAATCGGTACTTTAGTGACAATTGATAAAACTTAAATATGTCTAGACTATAGGTCTAGGTCTAACAGTTAGATGTAACTGTTAGCACTAAAATACAAGTATTTCAACTCACCAAAAAATGTTAAAAACAAAAGAATAATTTAAACATTAAAATCGTGAGTCTATACGACTAGCCTAGTCCTAGATCTAGGACTAGGTCTACTGTCAAACTTGTCAAATCTACTTATTCTAGATCTAGATCTACAAGTTAGACTACAGCGACTGCTTATAAGCCTTCGAGGACACTGGAAGGGATATAGAGCTTCAAATGTAAGCAATCAAAGGCTTTATTTAGAGCTTCAAAAACAAGTAGTCGAAGGCAGTTCCTGAGGAAGGCTTAGCTAATTTGCATATTAACTTTGCTGTGGGAAGGCTTAGCGACTGCTTATAAGTCTTCGAGGACACTGGAAGGCTTATAGAGCTTCAAATGTAAGCAGTCGAAGGCTTTATTTAGAGCTTCAAAAACAAGCAGTCGAAGGCTTATTTTAGAGCTTCAAAAACAAGCAGTCGAAGGCTTATTTTAGAGCTTCGAAAATAAGCATTCGAAGGCTTATTTAGAGCTTCAGAATAAGCATTCGGTAGCTAATTTGCATATTAACTTTGCAGTGGGAAGGCTTAACGACTGCTTATAAGCCTTCGAAGGCTTAAGAAGACTATTGACACATATATTGTGGATGAAGAGCTGTGAAGGCTTATTTTGACTGCTTAACCGACTGCTTAAGGACTGCTTACGGAAGGCCTTCAGTTCGGTAAGGGAAATTAATGATTAATCCGAGAAAGTCTCGTCGTCAACATTATCCGTCTTGGTTTTAGTTGATGAATATTCATTTTTTCTTTTCGAACGTCCAATAGCTACCGTAGCTGCTTACGAGTCGGCCCGGCTTGACCAACGAACTCCCACGAAACGAGTGCTCTGATTGGCCATTGGCTATGTTTTGGTAGGTGGACCCGGAAATATATCGGCCGCCAGGTAATATTTCGAATGCATGAACGTACTGCTTCGCGGTTCTGAGATACAAATTGGATAATTCATATAAGTAAGTCCGTAAATTATGTATTTAATATTAAGTTATCAAATTTTGATAACTGTAATTAGGACAAATGACATACCAACCTAATTTACATCTGATTTAGAAATCAGAAAATTAGATCTAAATAAAGAAAATCGGGGGAGAAATGTCGGAAACGAAAAGCTGTTCCGCTGTGGCTCTAAATTACCCGCACGGTACGAGATCTCTGGTGTACCATCTGTATTGGGGAATGACAACAAATGTCAGTTTTATTAAAGAAATGACCCAAATCAGATGGTTATTTCTGTCTAATGCGTATTGACCTCTAGCACTGCATGCTTGCTGTGAGGCAGGTATTATTAGACCCATACACAAATACACACACCACACAATATTCCATAGACTGCATACAATCATGCCGATGCGGGTGTAAGCAAAGTTTGACTGTCAGTATATAGACTTACAATTCAAATTTTTAAATTATTCTTTTTTAACATCTGTAAGTTGAAAAAAATGTATTTTACTGCTATTTAGGTGTATCAATTGTCACTAAAGTACAGAGGCAATCCTATACTTTAGTGTGTCTTATTATTTTGGGTTTCTAACTTCAGTTAAGAGCTCTACGTGCATATCATAGGGTTAGGGTTAGGGTTAGGTTAGGTTAGGGTTAGGTTAGGTTAGGGTAGGGTAGGGTTAGGGTTAGGGTTAGGGTTAGGTTTAGGGTTAGGGTTAGGGTCACTCCAGCAAAGCATAGAGAGTCAATGCTAAATGCGTATTGACCTCTAGCACTGCATACATGCTGTGAGGCAGGGACCTAGAAGTCTATACACAAATACACACACCACACAATAGGGACTTTTCGATTTGCACTTTCATAAGTGGACTGCGACGTATGCGGTCATTTTTAAGCAGGGTTGACGAGGCACGCTGACTGTTGTTCGTTACCGTTTCGATGTTACACAACTACGACGCTCGCTTAGGCGCGAAACGCGATCAAATAGCTAAAGATATAACACCAAATTCGGTGCATGGCACTGTTCTAAAAAATTATGCTGCAGCAGATTAACGTTGCATGAATAAAATGTGTTCATTTTATGAATTATTCTGCTTGGTGAGCGCGAAATTCGATCGAAAAGCTAAAGATTCATCACACCAAATTCGGTGCATGGGACTAATCTCGAAAATTATGCTGCAACAGATTGGCGATGAGCAAACAAAATGTGTTCATTTCATGAATTATTCTGCAACAATTTTGATTTAAGAGAAATTACAGACATGAAAATGTGTTAATTTAAGAGAATTCACGCTTCCACCACTCTCCGGTTCTAGAATTAGGTCAATTGGGTCCATTTTGTGACTTCAATTTGATGTTTCGTGCCTAGAAAAGATTGCTTACGAACATGTATCGTCACAGTTTGCGAACGACGGCAAAACAAGGGCGAACGCGTTCGAAAATTCTGCTACGAACGATGAGCTCGTCGATGCGCATGCGCACTGCTTCAAAAGTGACCGCATACGTCGCAGTCCACTAGTGAACGTGCAAATCGAAAAGTCCCTATTATCGCATAGACTGTACACAATCATGTCGATGCAGCTGTAAGCGAAGTTTGACACTAGACTTGCAATTTTAATTTTTAAATTATTCTTTTTAACATCAGTAAGTTGAAAAAGATGTATTTTACTGCTATTTAGGTGTCATCAATTGTCACTAAAGTACCGATTTTGAGTGAAATCAGTTGAGTTTTGTACAGTGGTGTTTGAAATGTTGAGAATCAAAAGCACAGCTTTTAAAGGTAAAGACCAGTATTGGTAACGCCCCAATTTCAAAAAATGAAATGGAAGCTCTCATTACCAATCATGTGAAAGAATATGTTTTGACTAATACATGATGATAAAAAAATTGCCAGGAAACCGCCTACTAAATTCGTAAATTTGTTAATCTCATGGTCCTGTGAGAGATATAGGGTAGTCCCATATACATCTTTCTGTGTATAGTGCTTGTAACTTTACGAAGAATGGGCCAAATTTCTTATCATTTTGATGATTCCAGAACCTTGCAGATGCTAGATGCTAGATGATCAACCTTTACTGATCGATTCCACAACGTTTCTTTCACAATTCAATCGCATGACCATAACTGGTCTTTACCTTTAATTAGGCAGTTCAGGTGATTTTTTTTTTGTAAGAGATAGGGGGTGATTGAGTCCTGTCGGGATTTTCATAAACCGGGTCCCGACGGCCTTGCACCGATCGGGACCCGGTGTCCCGAAATCAGCTCGCAGGATTTGTCACTTGCCTCTATAAAAAGCGCATATCATCAGTATGTCCCTTAAAAGTGACCTTTTTTATCAGTCAAATAAATCAACACATGCATACCTCGGCACAGATCGGTATATTCTTCCATTTGACATTATTTTTTATCCATGATTGGCGATGTTTAGTGCCATTATCGTGCCTCTAAAAGTAAAAAAACTGGAGCAAAAGTAGAAAGACAACGATCGAGCCGCCATTTTGATTCATGCAAGTTGAATAAATCGGGTCAAAAAACATTATGTTTGAATAATAAAACGGCTTTCTAAAAAGTACTCCTTTACAACATACCGATCGAATAATTTTTAAAAACAAAATAAATATTTTTTCTTTGATTTTGAACACCGCCTGCTTCTTTTAAAAGCTGAAAATTACTTGGTAATCACAAGAAGTTTCGATACGGATAGCTGTTGCAAGGCAAGTTCAGACTAGTCTCGGAAAAATGCGCAGTGCTCCTAATTGTTAGCTGTAATGCGTGCCAGAACGAACCCAAACAAAGACGTGATCGTAAGATTCGTAACGATAAAAAAAAATTATTAAAAACTACGAGAGCACAATTGGAAAGACAACTACTGCTCAAAATTACGATAATCAGATAAATAACTTGGACAAAGAATTCAATAATCGCCCAAGAAATGCCAAAGAAATTGTGATAATCGAGGAGTAACTGGGTACATTTTTATCGCAAGGGGCTTGCTGCAAATACTCGAATCCTTCGTTATACTGCTTTTTACCGTAGAGGGCGTTATTTGGTTTCTAGCCTCGTGTTAGAACACGAGGCTAGAAACCAAATAACGTGTAATTCGGACATATCAGCAGGCCCATTCCGATAATGATTGTACCTATAGTAACTCCTTAAATATCACTATTTCTGTGGCTTTTCTTGGACAACTATTGTATTTTTCCTCCAAGTTATGTATCTGCTTACGATAATTTTGAGTAGTTGTCTTTCCAATTGTGCTCTCGTAGTTTTTAATGATTTTTTCTCGTTACGATCACGTCTTTGTTTGGGTTCGTTCTGGCACGGATTACAGCTAACTACGAGGAGCACTGCGCATTTTTCCGAGACTAGTCTGAACTTGCCTTGCAACAGCTATCCGTATCGAAACTTCTTGTGATTACCAAGTAATTTTCAGCTTTTAAAAGAAGCAGGCGGTGTTCAAAATCAAAGAAATAATATCCATTTTGTCTTTTAAAAATTATTCGATCGGTATGTTGTAAAGAAGTACTTTTTAGAAAGCCGTTTTATTATTCAAACATTAATGTTTCTTTCAACCTGATTTATTAATCCTGCCGAGAGACCCGGCCAGTACAGTAGCTAGCTAGCAGCTGGCAACAACACCCCCATGGGGCGAACTGCTTTAATTTGCAACCCATATTTATATCAGCAGTTCGGATTGATTCAGGATGAGCTAGCTTATGATTGGTAACAATTAAATACTTAAGTTTCAAGGTGGAATGATTTTAGTGGTGTGAAAAACTGCAATTTCTTACATATTTCATTATTTTTTTCGGAGCGTCGGTTCTCAAAAAACGAAACCGGGACCCGACGGCAACGGTCGGGTCCCGGTGTGATCGACCGTACCGACTCAAGCCTAAAAAGATCACATTTTTATTTACACAATGCACTCTGAATTGTTCAATTTGGACCAACGGTTCCAGAGATACAGATTTTTAAAATAATTTTCAGAACCATATTGATGAAGACAAAAGATCAAAAGGTCAAACCTATTATAATTGTATTGAAGTCAATTATACCTGTGTTTAAGCAGTGGCACCATTGTTTTCAGAAGTTTGTGATCTGTTAAGCTTCATGATAGTCATATCTCTTCAATGCGATGACCAAACTCGCTGAAATTCGGCAAATATATTCAGTGATGTTTGGCAAATATAAAATTTAATATCTTTAAACAGCACCGTAATAAAATATGCAAATTTATGCAAATTTATGCAAATTTCCATGTTTTTGTCATATCGTTTTAAAAGGTAAATAAAAACCCTTGGAATCTAAACTTTTACCAAATGATCTTGTCTATTTATTTCTTTCTTTCTCTCTCTCTCTCTCTCTCTTACACACACACGCACGCTTTCTCCCTCTCTCTTTCTTTCTCTTTTTCTCTCTCTCTCTATTTCTTTCTTTCTTTCTCGGTCTTTCTCTCTCCGTCTTTCTCTCCTAGTCTCTCTCTCTCTCTCTCTCTCACACACACGCACGCACGCACGCACACACACACACACACAAAAGGATGAGGTGACAAATCGTCTATGTAGTCTATACTTGCAGCAATCTTGCAGTAAATGAACAGTTTTTTAGAAAAAATATTGTTACTTTACCCCAAAATATAACCAAATTCATGTTAGATTATTACAATATTTATTCCAAATATTAAAATAAATATCACAATTATCAATAAAATACAACATACAATAAACAAAAATTTGAAAAAACAAGTCAATCAAGTCACAAACGGGTCTGAACTCTAAGACTACGAAATGGTCTCGATGTCACTCACACAGCTGTTTCATTCACGTACACACCATGTACACGCATCACGCGTCGCATCGTCAAAATCAGTTCGTGCAATTTTCAAAAACTGCAATCATATTATCATATCTACCATAAGATCTACTCATCATCATTATATGAAACTTTCAGGAAAGAAGGTAAGATGTTTAATTTTGTTAATTACGGAGTTGTAAGTTAGTTGAAAAACTCCTTCCATCTGAATTTCATCACATTGTCGGCAGATTTGAGCAAAACCATCTACTACGATGGTTATTCAACGTACAACTCACTTCCGATGTGCATCGATAATTGTCGAAGAGAAATGACGTCATATTTTATTGTTTTAACCAATCAGAAGGCAGGGAAATCCGAAATAAACTGAGTGTTTTTTTTCGGCAGAACCACGAAAGCTCACGAAAGTGTGGCCGAAAGCGCGCTCACCCTGATGTATGTGGATTCGTATAGGGAGCTGAAATGCGCACCTGCGTACGTGAATAAGAAGTTGTCACCATCGCGAAGGTCTAAACTGAACTGCCTACTTTAATACACAGCCAGGATAGTGTAGACCGAAAACTTCAGTCTCTCTAATCGTCGGTTGTTCCACTGAGACTACGTCTGGCTCCACTAGACCTCCGATTATAGAGACTGAAGTCTGGGGACCTCTTTCTGTGAGGCACTGTACGGAACAAATGGTTCGGTTCGACCGGACCGCGATGAATGAGATATGCAACGAGATTTTCACTCTTTACATCCTCATAACTGCTGCAATTACAACACAAATTAAAAATAACATATATATAGCTTATTTGACTTACGATAGCTTGCTCATTTAGATCCTAAATTAATGATTAATCCGAGAAAGTCTCGTCGTCAACATTATCCGTCTTGGTTTTAGTTGATGAATATTCATTTTTTCTTTTCGAACGTCCAATAGCTACCGTAGCTACGTACGAGTCGGCCCAGCTTGACCAACGAACTCCCACGAAACGAGTGCTCTGATTGGCCATTTGGCTATGTTTTGGTAGGTGGACCCGGAAATATATCGGCCGCCGGGTAATATTTCGAATGCATGAGCGTACTGCTTCGCGGATCTGCGATACAAATTGGATAATTCATATAAGTAAGTCCGTAAATTACGTATTTAATATTAAGTTATCAAATTTTGATAACTGTAATTAGGACAAATGACATACCGACCTAATTTACATCTGATTTAGAAATCAGAAAATTAGATCTAACTTTAGATCTAGATCTAAATAAAGAAAATCGGGGAGAAAATGTTTTGACAAAAAAAGCTGCCATTGTTGGCTATAGCTACCCCCACGGTACGAGATCTCTGGGTTGCCATCTGTATTGGGGAATGACAACAAATGTCAGTTTTATTAAAGAAATGACCCAAATTAGATGGTTATTGCTGTCTAGTATATGCTCCTATTAGGGTTAGGGTTAGGGTTAGGGTTAAACTGAAGTTAGAAACCCAAAATAATAAAACACAATAAAGTATACGATAACCAGTACCGATTTTGAGTGAAATCAGTTGAGCTTTGTACAGTAACAGTGGTGTTTGAAATGTTGAGAATCAAAAGCACAGCTTTTAGTACACAGCCAGTGTGGAGGAGCCGACCCTGTCCAAAGCAGAGGCTAACCGCACGTACGCGTACGAGCGAACGAAAGAGACAGAAACTTCCACGCCGGAGTTACGGGTCAAATTTTGGCTAGACTTCTAGTGCCAAAATTAGTGATAAAAATCTAGTTAGTATTACCATCATTTCTTGTGTGCAATTAGATGCGGCAGATCTAGTTCTACTTA
Organism: Strongylocentrotus droebachiensis; assembly: GCA_035222895.1. Lineage (NCBI taxonomy): Eukaryota > Metazoa > Echinodermata > Echinoidea > Camarodonta > Strongylocentrotidae > Strongylocentrotus > Strongylocentrotus droebachiensis. The sequence goes on along the minus strand of JAVYIG010007194.1, from coordinate 49,980 downwards.
CTGCTGATCTTGACTGCGTGGCTCTGATCTTACCGGTAATCATGTTTAGTGTTTACAAGATGTGCGGCGATGCTTCTAATTCTGTGTACACGTGTGTACGATCGATTCTCTCTGTGCCAAGATCCAAGTAGAGCGCCACTTACGCTGGCTTGTTTACAGGAATACGATTTTTTTTTTTAATAGTTCAATTTTCCATGTAGATTGCTGGTACCTGCACCCTCACGAAAAATTCTAACTACTGTACCCCGCTGTTAGCATTGCACCCACTTTAGAAATGGACCCCCCCCCCCTCCCTCCCTCCCCTCCATCTGCGCCACCCCACAGCCATCGAGCCGTGGTCGTGTTGGCTTTCCATAACTCGCAACCCTGAAAAACAGGGAAAACCCCCTTGATGACGCATAGCGTCCATCGCACCGCGCCCAACTGCTTCCGGTACAGACTACAGTGCAGTAAATGTTGTTCATACATGTTGCATTATAACTAGACATGCCATTCCATTGACTCCATAAGTCATAGAGCTCCACTCGTTATTGTGCGGTGTTTTTGTGCAGACTTCTGCTATGCGCGAATACTGAAGAGTAGAACTACATTCACTGTTTGACTGTTGACATCTGATTCTGAACTTCTGAAGCTGAAGTCAGTTTCAACGGGCCAAGGTTACGAAGGTATGTAGATCTAGGTCTATGCTCGTCACCGAGTACGGTACTACTCATAGTGAGTCATACTAGACTGGCTAGAAGTTACTTTGAAAGTAGTGATGAATAGAAATGAAGTCATTACTCATTTTCGATTGATTTTTTTGTCATTAATCGTGATCGTGTATCTAGCTAAGTAAGGACAGTTACTAATACAGATACTAAGCTTGAGGTGAAAGGTAGTGACTACTGACTTCAATGCTATTATAAGATGCTGTACAATTAATAATCTGAAAGTTTGAGTGAAAAGATGCCATTATTATCATTTTGATAATGATATTGAAAGCAATTGGGGAAAAACTAAACTGATCTGATCAGTTTCTTAATTCTCCAAACTATATTATATTAGCTAGATCTAGACCCTAGTCTATTACAAAATTTTGATTACATATAGGCCTAAGCCCAGGTCGAAAATCCCATAGAGACCAATAGAGACCATTAGAAAAATTCTATTGGTCTCTAATGGTTTCTGTTGGAGTCTATTGGTTTCTGTTGGACCCATAGAATTGAATCCAATAGAGACCATTCAAGCCATCAGAAACCAATAGAAACCAATAGCACCCATAGAAACCAATAGAAATAGAAACCAATAGGACCAATAGAAACCAATAGAAACCAATAGGACCAATAGGACCAATAGAAACCAATAGGACCAATAGAAAACCAATGAGACCAATAGAACCCAATGGGACCAATAGAAACCAATAGGTCCAATAGAAACCAATAGAAACCAACAGCTAAATCTATCTCATGCATATTCATGATCACTTTATACGTGTTCACAGAACATTACATTTATCATAATTTGTTAAGCAACTTATGACAATGTACATCAATTTTGTGATTTTTATTTTCTTTCGGCAACTAATGACCAATAGATTCATTTGTTTAATCATGTTACAATTTCATTCACGTTTTAGCAATAGATATATCGATTATAATGATTACTATAAAATACTAACCAAGAAACAATTCATGTATGTTTATTATATAGAATAGTACAAGCCTTCAGTTAAAATAAAGGATATTCTTAAACTCACTTCAAGTGATCTATGTGATGGAGTTAATGCAATTGAGATTAGAATATACCTTTTTGGTGGACAGTTGCTAAAATCGATTTTTGATTAATCATTATTGATTTACCAATAGAAGCCATTGGACTAATGATTTCAATAGGTAATTTGGAATATGGGACCATTAGATATCCATAGAAAGATCTCTAATGGACCAACAGGAACCCATAGGAAATATCTAATGGACCAACAGAAACCCATCATAGAAGAAAATATCTAATGGACCAACAGAAACCCATAGAAGACGTGGGTGGATGTTGGTCCAATAGAAGTTTTCTGTTGGTCCATCAGCAGGATCAGCATTATTTCTGTGGGTTTGTGTTGGTCCAATAGATATTTTCTAATGGTTTCTGTGGGTCCATCATTTCACTTTCCCTATTGAAACCATTAGACACCAATAGCTCTAATGGTTTCTGATGGTCCAATAGGATCGGATCCTAATGGAATTTCGACCTGGGAGGTCAAAGGTGAATGTAAATCGTCACAAAGCTAAAAGCAATGAATCGGCTCTCGATTCCATTCCAGACATTTTAGATGTTGAAAGATTTGTAAAAGCCTTTCTTTTCTTTTTTTCAAGGAAAAACGGTAGGGGAAAATTCAAAAATGGTTGGGAGAATTTACTGTTAGAACTTAGAGGGTGTCTCACAATGACGCCTTCAAAGAAAATCATAAATTTCATTGTGGTTTAAGAATTTTTTTCAGGATTTTTTGCATGTAAGAGGGTAGACCGAAAGCTTCAGTCTCTATAATCGTCGGTTGTTCCACTGAGACTACGTCTGGCTCCACTAGACCTCCGGTTATAGAGACTGAATGACCGCCTATGCCATCGTATGTTGAAGATATCACGGCTAGATTTTAGCCGTTAGGCCCCTCCCACAAACATGACAAACTTGCCACGGCCGTATTGTTATGCCCCCAAAATCCCCAAAAATGTCATTTTACCTCGTGCATATCCAATTTTAAATTAGGCCTAGGCTATAATACATCGGTTTCACTTACTAACTTGATTGAAATAATCCGTTTAATGGTCCTTTTTAAGGAAATCATCCATGTTGAAAATCTTGCAAGCCGTGTTAAACTCTCGCTGCCGTCAATCTCATCCCTTCTAGTCTACGCCGAAGGCAAAATGATTATGAAGGAAAAACTGTGCGCCATCTAGTAGTAGAAGTAGAATGGTTTTTATTAGACAACTTCAAAATGGTAGCCCGAAAGCTAAATTACATTGCAAGTTTTACATATATTAAAAAGCATTTCAACAAACATAATAGACAAGTACACAGTCGGGTAAAATCATTACTAATTACGTATTCCCTACTTGCAAACAAATTGATGATACAAATAAAATAGATTCGGCATTATTATTATTTCTGTAATCATTGTTAAGTGAGGAATATTCATATTTTAAATATAAATTGAGGCTGATTAATTGAGTTATAGCAAGTAAGTACTGAAGATTTGTTTAGTTTCGAACCGTAATGTACAGAGAATGTCTATAAAGCCACACTATATATAAGGATTTATCATAAAAACATGATTAAACAATTATCGAAAGGGAGACAAAAGGTCAGGGAGAGAACGATGTAGAGAGAGAGTTAAGTTAGAAAGAGAAATAGGAAGACATGCAGAAGATGGGAGAGGGAGAGAGAGATAGGGAGGGAGTGGAATGAGAAGAATGGAACAGTTGGAACTGTGAAGACAAGGAGGAGCAGAATGATGATGAAAGTAAGACGACAAGGAAAAGGCGATTAGAAAGAAATTACAAAGTAAATATCAAAGTTTCCCTTACAGAGAAAAACAGTACAATTTACCAATTATACATTTCTAAGATAATAACAGAATATATGCGTAAAAACTTTAAATAATACATAGAATGTACATGAGAACGTGCGTAACTATAAGAGAGATATTCACTATTTAATCAGTTTGACAGTTAAAAACACAAGTTTATCCATTCATTACAATGTGGTTTACATGCACTAATCTTTATGAATTGATGGGTATAAAGTTGAGCAGTATTAAAAGCTACAAAAGGCATACGATTTAAATAAGAGATGTGGAATCGGGCAGGAGTCGGGGGAATTTATGCGGTGTTGAGTAACCTGGTGAGATATGGGACTGGGCTTTTCCTGTAACGTTCTGTTTTGGACTTAGGTTCTATACAGATACGTGATTTCCGTGTGTTTCTTGTGCTGGCGTTTAGTTTAAACCAGTCTGATTGGTCGGATTTTAGTGCTTTCAGGGCAAACTTGAGACATAGCTCTTCTCGGCGAGCATGGAGAGTTTGAAGCTTGGTTATTGATAGGGCATTTGAATAGGATATGTAATCTCTACCTAGTATAATTCTTAATGCCCGTTTTTGAACATTTTCTATCTTGTTGGACTGGGCGATAGTCAATGCTCCGTTCCATGCAGGGCAGGCATACTCGAGGAGTGGTCTTACGAATCCTATGTAAACTGTAACGAGGTCGTTGGTGGGGGGATAGAAGGCTTTCAGGGATCTTAACATGAAAATGCGGCGGTTAGCACGAGAAACCGTATCCGAAACCTGTACATTCCACTTCAAGGTGTCTTCAATGGTTACTCCAAGGATTTTCACACTGCTAACCTCGTTCAGGGGGACATTATCAATAAGTACTCCTAGTGGGGGTAGTTGGACTTTACTGAAGGACAATCGCATGATTGAACACTTCTTGGTGTTGAGTTTAACGTAATTGTTCTGGCACCAATCTTCTAGAGTGGATAGTGAACGGGAGATATCACGTGGCTGGTTGCGTGCATCGTGCGAGGCAGCAATGGACATGTCGTCGACGTACTTCCAGTGACTCGCTGATGAAGAATCACGCATTACATCATCAATAAGGGCCAAGAATACAACAGGACCTAGGCGTGTGCCTTGTGGGACGCCAGCATGAATCTTCTTCCAGGGCGAAAGTGAACAATGGTAACGAACACAGGTTTGGCGGTCGGTCAGAAAATCGCAGATCCAAGGAAGAATCGAAAGGCGAGCACCAAGATCAATAAGCTTCTTAATCGCGATAGTGTGGTTGACCCGATCGAATGCCTTGCTGAAGTCGGTGCATACAACGGTAGTGGCAGTTCTTGGTGCCTCAGCTGATTTAGCAAGGTAGTTGATTAGGTCGACGATGCAAATGGTAGTTGAGAGGCCCGGTCTGCTTCCGTATTGGTGTTTGTCCAAATGAGGGTTAATGTCGCGTAATAGAAGCTTGGTTATAAACAACTCAGCAATTTTGGAAAAGTGGTCGGTGAGGGATATAGGCCTCAGTTTATCCAAGGTTGCAGATGTAGGACCTTTAGGGATGGGGACAATTATTGCCTGTTTCCACTGGGTTGGGACCTTGTTATGTTGATAGGATGCATTTAATATCCCTGACAGGGGAATTGAGAGCTCGCAAGCAAATTCCCGAACGAGGCGTCCAGGAATGCCGTCAGGGCCGCTTGACTTGCCAGGCTTGATCTTCTTCAATTCACTCATGACTTCCCACGGTTGAACATGTGGGGGCGGTGTTGGGGCTGGCAGGTACGATGGTAGGTCTCTCAAATGAAGTTCGGGGATATCAGCGTTAACATTTGCAAAGAATTCATTAATGGCGGTAGCTATTTTCACTGGGTCATTGTCTTCAACAGTCGGTACTCGGATTATGTCTGCTTGCGAATTTGAATGACCAGACATGACTTTAATGTTCTTGTACCAAGATGAGGGGTTATCGCTCTTAAGATTTTGGATACGATCACGATAGAAAAAGCGTTTTGCTCTAGAGATTTCGCGAAGGACTTGATTGCGAAGAGATTTCCAAGCTCCTTTAGAGTTATTGCTGAATGCTATTTGTCTTTGGTTAATAAGCTCTTTCGTACGGGGCGTTATCCAAGGCTTGTCAGTCGGGTGGAGTTTAATTGACTTTGTTGGGAAGTGCACATCCACCTTTGATTGTAGCGTTTGGTAGAAGTGATCGCAAATGGCTTGTGGCTGAGACTCGGCAAGAACATCTCGCCAGTCGTTGTGAGTTATCCACTCACCAAAAGCTCTTATGTCCGAGTCTTTCATTGGTCGGACAATCCGTTTTTTAGCCTTATTGCGTGGTCTATTATAGACTTCTTTGGGTAGCCAGATTACAATGTTGTGGTCGGCAAGGCCAATGGGGGATAACAAAGATGGTTCTTGGTAAAAGGAATCGAGATTGCTTATGATTTGGTCTAAGATCGCGTTACCTCTTGTCGGGGTCCGGACAACTTGTTTCATGTGACATCCACTGAGGATTTGGGAAATGTCCATGCGATTCAAATCACCGAGGATTACAACACCGGCATAGGGATGCGCAGTTTTGATGATGTCAACACTCCGAATGAGGTACTGTATTAGATCGCACTCATTGGCGTTTCCTGGGGGTGAATAAACTGCACCGAAGTAGATACTGCTGACACGACGCGGTAATCGATGAGGTCGAAAATGGGCCCATACTACTTCGTGCTCATCTGGAACTGGAATAATAGTCACCTGTTTGGGGTCAATGCTATGTTTCGCGTAAATAGCGACACCACCACCCCTGCGAGAACACCGAGACTTGGTAAAGACTTTGTAACCATCAACGCTGTATGATGACTCCGGTTGGTCATGATTAAACCATGTCTCTGTTACTGAACATATATCGATATCGTGTTCCCGAACAATAACAGATAATTCGTCCAGTTTATTGTTGAGAGAACGAGCATTGCACAATAAAACTGACGGCAGGACAGGTACCGACCTTGCATTAGGTTTCTCTTTGGGATCAATCTGGACCAGTTGAATTTTGTTCATATAACTTGGTTCCTGTCTTTGCAACCTATTAACAACTGGTCTTGGGCGGACAATCACCGGGATATTGTGAGAAGCCGGAGATTCCACTGGATTGGTAGATCTCCTAGCCCCACCTCGTTTACCTCGACGGCATATGGGCCTAGGGTTGATTCGAAGATTTTTAATCACCCTCCATGTGTGAGGGGACACCTGATGATTAGTGCATTTATCTCTTAGCTCATAAAGATCGTTACTAGAGTACCGATGGTGGTGCTGCTCCAAAGGACCAGGGTTTGGATCGATGTCTCCGCATTTGAGAATACTCGATCTAAAAGTTGCTGTAGTGTTGGCGTAGTAAAGGGTACTATGTCCTGCGTATTTTAATACAACTATCCTTTTGTGCATTCCCGTATTTCTACTTCCATAGCATGCCTGATTAATATGTGTATCTACACATAGACCTTGCTGAGCATGAAGTTGAAGGGCAGTAAAGATCAGGAATACAACTAGTTTGGCTGGATCCATTGTAATAATTAGTTAATGCTGGCCATAAGCCTTTAATACCATCTATTGAGTGGTACACTGCTACAGTAGGCTCAACTTGTCAGGTGGCTAATACTTTGTCATCTACTTACTCGCTTGACCGGGCAAGTCCAAGATGGCATATGCTGTGTACATTGAACTATACTTCTGAGTCCAAAATGTTTCTCAAAACTGAGAAAAATCACTAGAAATATGTCCAGTAAAACTTCAGAAATTTGTCTAGTAGATTCTATGAAGTTAGATCAGTCATCTGGTGAAAAGATGAATAAGTAAACTTCCTTGAAAGAGCAAAATCCAAAGGAAAATGGAGAGCTCAAAAAGGTGTGTGTCTGCTCAGTCTGGCGATCACCTATAAAAAATCTACACGTTCGTAATGGCGTTATCACAGTTTTTCCTTCATAATCATTTTGCCTTCGGCGTAGACTAGAAGGGATGAGATTGACGGCAGCGAGAGTTTAACACGGCTTGCAAGATTTTCAACATGGATGTCGATTTTGACCCATAATTTCCTTAAAAGGGACCATTAAACGGATTATTTCAATCAAGTTAGTAAGTGGAACCGATGTATTATAGCCTAGGCCTAATTTAAAATTGGATATGCACGAGGTAAAATGACATTTTGGGGGATTTTGGGGGCATAACAATACGGCCGTGGCAAGTTTGTCATGTTTGTGGGAGGGGCCTAACGGCTAAAATCTAGCCGTGATATCTTCAACATACGATGGCATAGGCGGTCATTCAGTCTCTATAACCGGAGGTCTAGTGGAGCCAGACGTAGTCTCAGTGGAACAACCAACGATTATAGAGACTGAAGCTTTAGGTCTAGTAAGAGGGTTGGTACAGTAATAAAGTAACATTCCATACACAAATTATGCAGTTTTTTCATCAACCTTCAACAATGTTACAAGTCACTTTAATTAGTCCTAGGCTAACTATTTAGTTATAGTTATACCAGCCCAGGGGGGTGTTTCACAAAGATGCTAAGTCAAACTTAACTCTAAGTGGGACTTAAATATTATGGAAAGCCACTTGTAGCCTTAAAATGTAATAAATATATATTCAAAAGCAAAAATTCAATGATTTTAGACTTTTCATAAATTCCGCATCAAGAACATGACATCTCCAATGATAATAGAAAATATGAATAATTTGAATAAACATTTTATGCCTTTTAATATAACTTTTACCAAATATTTTCAAGGATGCTAACGACTTTCCATTATTGTCAAGTCCAACTTAGAGATAAGTTTAACTTATGCAAGGGTCACTCTGTGGCCTGGACCCACCCTCCTCAGGTCATCACCTTTCTTCACCTGAGCCAATTATTTGTAACCTCAGGGTTTCACCATCACTTCATGTGCTTTACAAAAAACAAAGGCAAAGCATCACTCTTATCAGCAAATGTGTTAGTCCAGGCTTCACCCTTTGAATTATTTGCATAGGTGATGCTTCACTTTTGTCAGTTTTCCGTAGGTGAGGCTTCACTTGTGTCAGTTTTCCATAGGTGAGGCTTCACTTTTGTAAGTTTTCGGCCGGTCTGATGCTGTGGCGTAATACCTTTGTGGAATACGTCAACATTGAAATCTCGCGAAAATATAGGCTAAGTTTTATGCACAGATTTCGTTAATAATCAATCGTAAAACAGGGTCGGAGTAGTACCGTCTCAAAATGATCGGAAAACTCTGAACTTTCTATTTTTTTTCAACTCACCTCGCAAAAACTTGGGGCCAAAACTTGGCACGATCTGCGCTGCGCATGCTGGGTACAACACCGACAGCTCGTAGGCTACTAGTCTCGTTTCCAGACTTGAGGCTGGCCTTTCAGGCACGTATACTGCGAATACTCACGCAACTAGTTATGTGTAGGAGACTAGTAGACTACTCGAAAACGATCTCGTGAAATCTCGAAATTAGTTTCGCTGGAGAAAAGTTCGGTGACCTCAGGACGATCACTCTGCGAGTGCATGAGTGACCGGAATAAAAATTAAATAGTTGTTTTGAAACGCACGATTTCGACATGATTTCGACATATTTTCGACGCGACCGGTAGTGGCTTCGATGTCACATCACCTGAACAAACAAGGCGACCGATTGGTTTCGATGTCACATCACCAGAAAAAACAAATTACTCGTCAAAGCTTCACACATTTCATCAATTTGTATAGTAAAGCTTCACCCAATGAAGAAAAACGAACGTTAGGACTTCACTACAACAACAAATAGGTCAGGGTCAGGCTTAGGCGTCGAGTCGACGTCGATATTTGGCGACCTCTGAGGAGGGTGGGTCCAGGCCACAGAGTGACCCTTGCATTAGGATCTTTGTGAAACACCCCCAGGCCAGCCAAATTTGCACGCCATGCTCAGCCTCAGCAGCTCGGGCATGTCAGACGACGAGTGCTTTGATGTCAAGCCAGCTTAGCTTAGTTTGGTATTGTGAAAACATGTTAGCAAATGATGTTCACTGTCCTAACAAATAAGAATTAGGAGTTGGGACAGGTTAATAATGTAGTATATAAGCCTAGTAAGTGTCTGCGCAAAACTGCAAAACCGACTGGTTTACGTAAAGACTAAAGTTAATATAGACACCAAAGCTGCCATGCAAGCAGTGCACCAATGCATGGTAAGGGTGTTAGTTCTGTGCAATTTCAGTTTATTATCATTAATACAATTGACATTTACAGTGTGGTCTTATAAAAAATTAAAAGATAGCATTGTTTGCAGGATACGTACAGGCCCTGGCCTGGGGCTATAGTTTAGTATACCAGTAGGCAAATTTCTATTCATCTACCGGTATTCCAAGGCACAATGACTGTCTGTGTGTCAATATTTTGACCTACCAGATACTTTTTCTCTTTCTTTCTTCCTTTTGCAATATCTTCCTAAGTTTCTTTCTTTTTTAAAGCCAGCTTTTGAAATTAGGACACATTGTTCAGGGTCATGAAATTAATTGCAGGTAACAAGAAAGAAAATGAATTTTGTTTGATTGTAAACCTATCATCTAGGTCTGTTGTAGACAGTTGGTGTCCTTTTACACTTGTAAAATATTTATGTAATGATCAAGAAAGAAAGAGTTCCATCCATGCACCAGAGCACAATCTTTTCCCATAGGTACGGCCAAATTTCTCTTGTCTTTTATTAAAGTCTTTGAATTTGATTTCTGCTGTGTTGCCCATTGTAACAGTGATCACTGAAGACGCTTAGAGCCTAGAGGACTTGCATGCCAAACGGATTTACACTAGACCGCTGGATGAATAACGGACAAGACGCACAAAGTGACCCAAACCCTACCCAGACAGAAACACCCCTCGTACATCAAATCAACGTAATGCCGGAAAATCCAGGTGTGATACACTCGTTTTACCTTCTTTGGACATGGAAAAAAAATTCACTTAAAATTACTTTAAAAGTTCAGTGTAATTATTTATAACATTATGAAGGTACACTCTGTATTAAAGGTACTATCTCCCTTTTGCAGCCAACCTCAAATGCTGTAGAACTTTGCAGGAATTATGAATATGTCATGTATGTCCTATCTGTGAAATTTAAACGTTAACAGTGTTCTCATATTCAAATTATGCAAGGAAACCCGTTTACTTGCTAGACTTCACTGTCAGACACTATTGAGTGTCTGACTGGCTTTTTTCTTCTTTGGTAATAACATACATGAAAAGAGTTGTAAAGGGTACATGAGCATTTGTCTACATCAATAACCCACTTCTTGTGATGGCCAAGATTAAACTGATTGAATCTTTGCGCAGCAAAAAACGTATGACCATTCGGTACAATTGTCTGAAAATCAAGACTACCGGTATTACTTTTGGGCTCTATAGCCCTAAAGTCGATTTGAAAACTAATAGTCGTTATTTTCCCACTTGAAGACATTTTCAAGCCCCAACTTTTTAGGGAAGTTCTAAATTAGTATTATCTTTCAAATGCAGTTGGAATTTAACTTTTTCATTTTTTTGGCCTGCAAATGGGACATAGTACCTTTAAGTGGAAGTGTCGTAGTCGAGTGGTTTAAGCACTTGACTTGAAAATTGAAGATCGTGGTTCGATCCCCGATATGGCACTAATGTCCTTTGGCAAGGCATTAATCTTCATTTGCCACACTCGACCCAGGTGAGGTAAATGGTACCTGGCAGGAATTAATTCCTTGAAATGCTGGAGCGCTGTAATGGCAGCTAGGCTAAAGCCAGGGTAATAATAAATGCTCCTCGGAAAAGAATTCCTAGATAGACGGCGCTATAGAAAAGCATATTTACATCAATAAATCAACGTATCTACCTATTCTACTTTGCTATTGTTGCACCTCAACATTGCATAACCGAAACTTAAAACACATCGCCAAATTGCTCATACCCCCCCGCCCAAAGGCGCCCTCCGTGACCCTTGCGTCCGAGCGCCGCCAACGTAACCTCTTCCTCTTATCTCTTCGCATCCGAACGGATAAGTTACACTAAAAATCGCTCCCAAAAGTTGAAGAGTTTTTCCTCTTTAGTCACTTTTTGGTTCGCATTTTCGCCTTTTATAATATTCTCTACGATTTCCTGTTCGTTAGAGAGTAGTTTCACTCCGTGAATTTATTTATTTATCAGTATTCTAGAACGTTTTCTTGCCGACTACTGTTACGTTTCCGCTTTCGCGTTTGCCCGTCCTCACTCCTCCGAGGCCTCGGGTGCGTGCGGGGGTAGTCGGTGGGGTGTTTTTAGTCACTGGTAGTTTATTTAATTCTTGTTGATAATTGCTCGTACCCTTTGTTTAATTTTCTTTCCCGCAGGTTATAATATGTCTCGCAGTTCTTATTTTCTCTTAGCAGGTTTCACGAAGAAGAAATCAAGTTCTGTCGCGAGAAAGAAGACGAAGGATTCTAGTAATAAGTCTTCGTTAATTACGCCCCTCGGGAGCGGTGGTGACACCGCAAACCCCGGGGATGCAAATGTCAGCAGACATTTTTGCGGGCAAGGCAAGCCTATGAGAATGGTCGAGGGGGCGATTTTATCTCCTCTCGGGACGGTTCCCGGAAACCCAGAGGTATTAACTCTGGGTGGAACGGGCCTTAGTTCTGCACCGCCAACACATTGTTCCGTCAGGTCTTTTGTTGGTCGGTGCACAAATCCATCGACGGATACGAAGACGAAGGATTATACTAATAAGTCTTCGTTAGTTACGCCCCTCGGGAGCGGTGGTGACACCGCAAACCCCGGGGATGCAAATGTCAGCAGACATTTTTGCGGGCAAGGCAAGCCTATGAGAATGGTCGAGGGGGCGATTTTATCTCCTCTCGGGACGGTTCCCGGAAACCCAGAGGTATTAACTCTGGGTGGAACGGGCCTTAGTTCTGCACCGCCAACAATTGTTCCGTCAGGTCTTTTGTTTGGTCGGTGCACAAATCCATCGACGGATATTCGGGTTGCTTCCGTGGATCCGGACTTGAACCGGTCACCGATCGGTTCTTCTGTCCCTTTGTCGGATTTGCCGGTTCCGGATTTCGGTCCGGGTACCCGTGCAGCCGAGTCGGATCCTGGGGCTTCAACTAACCGCGCCTCTCCGTCGGTGCGTGTTCCGTTTTTCCCGATTCGGTTTGCGGGGAGCTCCTACCGTCGGGCTTTTATCGGGGCCGGTTCTTCCTCGGATTTTGTTTATCCTTCGAAGAATCCGCGCTCTGATTTTTCGGAACCGTTTGCGGCTCCTCGGGGTCCGCCTTTGGTGGCTACTCTCCCTCCGTCGGTGCCTCCACCCCCGCCGGAATTTTCGGATTGGATGCGGGCTTTTGCTGACGCTTTTCTATCTTCGGTGCCCGAGTCGGCTCCTCCGGTTCGTCCTACTTCACTTTCGGTTCCGATCGCGGTTGATTTATTTTCGGGGTTTTCCGAAGATGCATCGATCTCGTCTGAGCAGTCGCCGGTGCGGGTTTCGAGTTGTCGTATTCAGCCGGGGTCCTCTCTTTTTTGCTTCTCCGCCTCACGCTTCGTTGGGCGCTCCAAGAGGCGGGGATCGTCCCTGTTTATCTGGTCAAGATAGGGGGGGCTCGGTTGATCGTTGGGACACTGGTTCCATCGCTCAGTCGTCTGGTTCAGTTGCGGGGGATGATGCGTCTACTCCGTTTGTGTCTCTGGCGGCGGATTCGTTAGCCTTGTTTCACAAATATGTGCCCGATTCTTGTGTCGTCCCGGAGTTATCGTCGGGGCGGCGGGGCTTCCTGTCTTCTAATTCGGACTCTTCAGTGGTTCAGGGACTGTTTCTTCCTGATCTACACAAAGAAGAATTTGTGAATGCCGCAGAAGACTTGTCGTCATCGACGGGATTTCTTAAGCGGCTGGTGGACAAGTACGCTTTCGTTCCTCAGGATGCGGTTTTGTATTTGTGTCCTAAACGGGTTTCTCCCAAACTTGTGGCGGTGGCCAGTCGTTTGGGGAAGAAGTTTGGGACTCGTGGTCCTTTTGATAAAAGTGACAATTTGTTGTTTGATCTTTTCTCACGGCTTGCGGTGACTTCGCATTCCATCGAGAAGTATCGTCGGGAGGCTGTGCTCACTTATTTGGGCATTCGACCGCATCAAATTCCAGGACTGCTTCCGCAGATTCCAGTGGCCAGCCTCCACCTTTGTGGAGATAGTTTCACTACTCTACTGCAAGCCGAGATTGATGGTGAGAAGAGGCTCGAGACCTGTCCGTTGCTTTTCGCGATGTCCAAGAGCCGGTTCCTTCCTCCAGACCTCGTAAGAAAAGTTGAAGATTTTGGGTTCTTTTCGTAAGAACGTCGGCCAGTCTAAGGGCCGCCCTCAGGACTGGTACCCGGCCGAGGAGGAATACCAGGATCGTGGTCGTCCTTCGTCTCGAGGTTCTTCTTACCGTGATTCTTCTATCTTCCCGGACTCCCTTTCGTGGTGGTGGGAAGTCATTCTCTAGATGATGGCTTCCCCCGAGTGCTTGGGTCTTAGGTCGGCGGGTGGCTCCGGAGATTTCTCCCGGCGTGGGAGAAGATCACCAGCGACGCATTTGTTCTGTCGGTGGTACGAGAAGGGTTCTTCATAGATTTTGTGGAACCTCTTCCGAATGGCGTCTTCCGGAGCCGCTCTCCGATCATGTCCCCTCTTTTTCGGAGTCACATTTCCTCCGAATTCGTGTCTCTGTTAGAGAAGGGGGCAATAGAGGAAGTAGACGATCACCCGTGTCTTTGTTTGTTGCCGGTGTTCGTAATTCCCAAGTGCTCGGGTTCTTTAAGATGATTCTCAACATGAAGCGGTTTAACCTTCATTTGGGAAAGGTTCATTTCCGAATGGATCTTCTGGCAGCCATCCTTTCTTCATTGAATCCCGCAGACGTCGCGGTTTCTTTGGATCTTCGTGACGCTTATTTTCATGTGCCGATACATCCGCGGTCGCGGGATCTTGTGGGGTTTTGCCTTCCTGGGCAAATTCTACCGTTACAGAGCGCTCCTGTTCGGTTTGCGCCCTGCTCCTCGGATTTTCACGAGAGTCGTGGCGTCAGTCATGCTGTTGGATCATATGCAGATTCTGATCAGCACGACTCAAGATCTCGGATTTCTCATAAATTGGGAGAAATCAGAATTCGTTCCGACTTGCACGCCGTCTTACCTAGGTGCTCAGCTGGACATTCGTCATCAGCTGGCTCGTCCCAGTCTCGACAGGGTCGAGACGATAGTCAGGACTGCTCGGTCTCTGAGATGTGCACGTCGGGTGAAAGCCGAGCGTTGGCTTCAGTGGCTAGGGTTTCTCTCCAGTCTAGTCAACATGCTCCCAGATTGTCGACTATTGATGAGTCCCTTCCAACTCTTTCTGTTGGAGTTTTATCAGCCGAGCGTGAGTTCTCTTTTGTCATGGATCCCCCTGTTGTCCAGAATCAAGGGTCTTCTAGGTCCTTGGCTTCGTCGTTCCTTCTTCCTTCAGGGCAAACGCTTCCGAGTTCCTCTCCCTTCCGTGACCGTCACCACGGGCGCGTCGCTGTTGGTTTGGGGAGGTCATTGCCAGGGGTCAATGATTTCAGGAGACTGGAGTCATCTGGAATTTCTGCCCCACATCAATGTGTTGGAACTCATGGGAGTGTTTGCTTCGCTTCGTCACTTCCGTGCTCGTCTGGTGGGTCGTTCGGTTCTGATTCTTACGGACAACGTATCGGTGATGGTGTACATCAACAGACAGGGAGGCACTCTTTCTGTGGCTCTGAACGAGTTGGCCTCTCAACTCTGGGCGTGGTGCAAGGGGGCGAGGGTGTTCCCGATTGCATCACATATCCCGGGCGAAGAGAATATCTTAGCGGACTTTCTCTCCAGAGGCAAGTGCCTTCCCTCGGAGTGGACTCTGCCTCCGACTGTCTTCAGGCAACTGAGGAGAGTGTTCGGTGTTCTCGACATCGATCTCTTCGCAACTTCGCTCAACCATCGTTTTCCTCGATATTCTCGAGAGTCCGGGAACCAGGAGCTTTTGCTCTGGACGCTTTCGCGATCCCGTAGAGGGATGGAGGGCTTACGCCTTTCCCCCATTCGCGTTGTTTCCCCATGTGCTCTGGAAGATCAGGGAAGATCAAGCGATGATGATTCTCATAGCTCCTTGGTGGCCGGCGAGGTCGTGGTTTCAGGACCTCCTGACCCTCCTGGTGGGGACTCCGTGGTCGTTGCCGTGTCATCCGGATCTGGTGTCGCAACCTCTGTCTGGTTTTCTACACCAGCGGCCGGAAATCCTCCGTCTGACCGTTTGGCGGTTATCGGGAAGAGGGCTCGTTCGTCAGGTTTCTCCGAACGTGCTGCACAATTTCTAGTCCAGAGTAGACGAGAGTCGACCAGGACGGTTTTCAGCTCCTGGTTGGATGCTTTTCACACTTGGTGTGAGGAGGTGGGCGTCGCCCCTAGAGAGGCGTCTTTACCTTCTTTTGCTGACTTTCTGATCTCTTTGTATGACAAGGGGAGAGCTCTGTCAACGATTTGTGGCTATCGGTCTGCTATCTTCGGTTTCTTCTGCTCCTCAGCTAGCGGCTCTTTTGAAGTCTTTCTTCCTTAAGAGACCCTTCTTCAGACCTCTGACGCCAGTGTGGAGTTTACCCAAGGTTTTGGCCCTCCCTTCGAACCGCTGTGTTCTGCGACGCTTCTGCTTACTACGGTCAAGACGGTTTTTCTCATGGCAATCGCTTCTGGTCAGCGTAGGAGCTCACTTCATACCCTTTTCAGTTACCCCTGGGCATATCCGCTGGGAAGGACGTGGGGTTCGTTTGATTCCCAAGGCTTCTTTTATTGCTTAGAATCAGTCTGACACGTCGGGTTCAGTGGAAGTGGTGCTTCATCCCTTGTCGGATTTTTCTTCGGTCTTCGGGGACGGACTGTGGTGTCCCGTTCGCGCCCTCAAATGGTATCTTTACAAGACGAAGCCTTTTCGCAAGTCGGATCAGCTCTTTCTGGTTTCTCGAGAGCCACTTTCGGCGGCATCTCGGGATAAGATCTCCAGGTGGTTAGTCTTGGCTATCAAGGCGGCGGGCCCTGAGGCCTTGACGCCTGGCAGGACTCCTCGTGCCCATGATACTCACAGTGTCAGTACGTCTTGGTGCTCTTTTCATCGGAGTTTCAGTTCGAGATATCTGTAAAGCAGCTTTTTGGAAGTCTCCAAGTTCTTTTACTGTTTTTTGCCTCAAAGATGTGCCCGCGGGCGAACGAGCTTTTGCGGTCGCTTCTCTGAAGTCGGCTTCGTCGTCTATTTCTCATCAAGTTGATATGTTTGCTTGGTTTTTACCACCCGGCTTTAATCTGTGCTGGTCTTTAGCAAAGTAGAATAGGTAGATACGTTGATTTATTGATGTAAATCATGAAAATCAGTATTGATTTTATTATTTACGATATAAATCTACGTATCTACCTATTTTCCCTCCCTCCATCCCCAGCGCCTTTACCAAGGTGTGTCCTAGGGAACTCGTGATAAGAGGAAGAGGTTACGTTGGCGGCGCTCGGACGCAAGGGTCACGGAGGGCGCCTTTGGGCGGGGGGGTATGAGCAATTTGGCGATGTGTTTTAAGTTTCGGTTATGCAATGTTGAGGTGCAACAATAGCAAAGTAGAATAGGTAGATACGTAGATTTATATCGTAAATAATAAAATCAATACTGATTTTCATGATTGATATTATTATTATTATTAATTTTGAACAAGTTTACCAACAGCAACATGTAACAAAGAAAAATATTTTTCTCAACCATAACAAAATTAGGACTGATGTTTTCAGCAGACGTCTTTTCATTGTTTATAACTTTATACGTGTGGTTTCTGCATAAGCATAAATCCCATTATCTTTTATTTTGCTCAGAATCTCAAATCAATGACATGTACTTATTCAACAAAATCAGTCATAATCATTCACAATATTTACAGAAAAATTTAAGAATTATTACAGTGTTAAAAAAAAAAGAGGGAAAGGAGAAAGAAAGAGAAAACGGCAGCTAATATTAACCTCATAGTAAAGTTAAAAAATGTAGACATCTGGTCTTACAGAGTTGATCAATTTTACTCATTATATAAGTTACCTAACTACCTTCTTGTAGAAACAAGAAATCCTGTTGAAGGTAAAACGGATGCAGGTAAAGAGAAGGAAGGAAGAAAGAAGACACAGTGGTCACAGTGGACCCTACTTTGATGGACAGTACATAGGAATCTAATAAATGTAGTAAGGGGGGGGGGGGGGTTTGTTCAAAAAGACCAAGATTGACTTAAGTTGGACTTAATCATGGCAGGGCTGTTCATGCCATTGTTTGCTCTCATCATTTACTGGCATTGGTCTCTCGAGGGACGTTGGTACAAATCATGGTCACAAATCTACAGAATTTGAATTTTGGGGTAATTCATTATTGAAGGAAAAAATATTATCTAAAGATCATAATATGGTGAGAGCAATCGGTGGCATGATTGGCCTGCCATAGTTCAAGTCCAATATCGATCTTGGTCCTTGTGAAACACCCCCAGGTTTTTAAGGTTATTGATTATATGTTTACTCAATGAATTTAACCAAATTATTTACCAGAGGTGGTACCGGTATTCTGAAAATGATGTTTTCTTTTATAAATTGTCAGTCAAAATGATGTTAATTGTCATAACAAATAAAAATCGAACAAGTCATTGGTTAATATCTGCGCAAAGCTGACTGCGGTCGGGTAAAGTGAAAAAAGACATCTGTGCGAGCACCGATGGTAATTATTAGTTCCGCTCAATTTCAGTTTGTTATGACAATTCACATACTTTTCTCTAACATGAAAGAAAATCATTTTTCAGCATATGCCATCTGACTGTTTTCAATTGTAGAAACACAAAAGGCTGAGGACGGACTTGGAAATTACACAGGAGTAGAAGGAGGGGCTAAGCAGAAAATGGAAGTTGAAGGGAAAAAGGATAAAGGAGGCTGTTGCACAAGATTCAAGGAGTTTTGCCTCCAGAACAAGCTGCTTGTTGCCTTTATTTGCATTCTAATCGTCCTTGTTATACTCTTCTTTGCCTTGTTTATGGATGCAAGATGCAAACTTGCAAGCTGTAAACTTGCTAAAATATCAGCACCACCATCTACAGCATCGACACCATCGACAGCATCGCCAGGTAGGAATGGTCTTGTCTTTATAACACACACTCAGAAATCAAAGAAAGGGGTATGTTTCTCTTCAAGCAGACTATATGAATGTAATGTAGTTTTCTCAATAGGTTCCCCAGATTCCATAGTACAGCTACATCACTATGAACATGACGGACAAAGAAAGAGGACAAAATATACAGTTCCTCATTCTACCCTCAACAATTGCTGTGGTAGACAAAGGAACATCCCTTCACTGCTACTATGTAAAAATGTGTAGGACAGGTGTCTCATGCATATTCACCTTTTCTACACATTTTTACCTAATAGCAGTGAAGGGACGTTCCTTTGTCTACCACAGCAATTGTTGAGGGTAGAATGAGGAACTGTATAGTTTGTCCTCTTTCTTTGTCCATCATGTTCATAGTGCATGTCATTGCTCTGTGACCCCATTTAATAACTCATGTTGATGATAATAAATTAGCCTTCATCTGTAGAACCAGAAGGGTATTATAACTCTGTATTAAAATATAGGAATCAACGTACGTCCTTCCGGCTTCAAACATACAAATCCATGGTGACGGCAATGAGACAATCTTTATAGTTTACAGTGCTTTACTTTACCAATACAATCAATACCCGCTAAGACTTTAGATCACCTTCATATCCTTCCCAAGGAAATACTCTTTAACATTCCATTTTGCTAGTTTCAAAGCGAGGGGATCATGGCCTTTGGTCCCATGATGTAATTTTTGTCCTATTTTGAGATAATAGGGACGGTAAGGGACCCACATCTGAATGTTTGAAGGAAAAGATTGTTATTTCACCGGGAAAGGCAGGAAGGAAATTGACTTTCCTCAAATGACATGTACGGTAGAATTGATGTGGCATTGGTAAAGTTCCTTCACCAAGATCCTGGCACACCTGCCAGTCAGTTAATAGTATGTAACAGTGTCTGAATCATGAGACTATGCAGACTACACCTAGTTTATTGAACCCCCATAAACTCTGTAGGAGTCGGGCTAACTCGGCTCAAAGACAACTCGGCCCAGCTGCAAAAACAGTCAGTTTTTGCTGGTTTAGGGTTAGGGTTAGAGTTGGGGTTAGGGTAAAATGACAAAAACTGTCCAATTTTGCAGCTGGGCCAAGTTGTCTTTGAGCTGAGTTAGCCCGGATTCACTCTGTATCGAAGCTGCTCCTTAAGCACAGAGAAACTGTGGACTGCTACGTGTGACGTCCTTCCTTTTAAAGCACTGTGACTTCCTTTTAAGGCAGTGCCATTACCTTAAAAGGACATCACACATAGCAGTCCACTATGTCAACGTGCAAATCTAAAAGTCCCTACTGTCCCAGAGGCCACAAGAGGTTAATTTCAGTAATTTTGTTTAGTTCTTTTGTTTTTAAATTTTAATATAGGAGTTGACTGTTATTATTAAATGGGGGAGGGGTGTAGTTGAAGGAAGGGAGTTTACTAGTCCCCTGTTTTCCCCCATTTTTTTTCTTCCATGCTTCCAATAGTACAACATTTAATTTGCCTTTTATTAATATTATATATGAGGGATGGGCTCTAGCATAAGGACCATACTCCTTTTTAGCTCATCCCTTCACTCCCATTATGTTATGTTTTCTTCTTTTTTTCTTTTCTTTTTGTTGTTGTTGGATGTATGATATTTTATGTGTGATTATTCCGTATTTAATTGTATATATTCTGTATGTTTAATGATGAGTGTAAAAAAACGAACTTGAACTTGAACTTGTAGTTCACTTTCGATTTAAATACTGTCATACCTGTATATCATGTACTAGCTCAGTTGGTTCAAGGTGATCTGCTCTAATATGGAAGAAAATGTCTACATGTAAAACTTCCTGCATCATGTATCCATGTGCATTTCTGCATGATTTACTCAAATAGAATAAGTGGTTTTTCAGGTTATTATTCAGATTTGCGTTGTTGTTGTTTGTGATTTAAAGCATGTCTGCGAGTAGGATGATGTTTCTTTTCTTTGACCTACTAAACATCCGCTTGAAATTTTCAACACACAGAATTAAATTGAAAGTTTTGTCACTAAAGATGATAGGATGGTCCTGTAGAATTAGTACTTTGTTCTCTAGACAAAATACGTATATGTTTAGGAACAAAAAGTTGTTTATTACTTTTCAGTTTAAGATATTCTCATTTCTAAAAAAAGGTAGAAATCTTTCAATTTTGTAGGTGTTACAACTCCAACGCCAGGTCCAACAGGTAAGCCTTCAGTCAGGTATTACAAGACACGATAAAGATGGAAATGTTTCTCTAGTCTTTCATTTATATGGATTTGCTTCCAATTAACCTTTTCCACTAATACAATGTTTTATTTACAAATACATTGTACTCGCATGACCTTTAGACCTTAACAAAAAACAGGTGTTATATTGCCCTTTACATGTACATGTAGGTGCCAAAACATGGGTCGGTCGGTCGGAAATCTTTTTTTTATTTTTATAAAGCCGACCATAGATTTCAAGTTTTTTGGGGTTGGTCGCAAAGGGCAATACAACATCCATTTTTTTAGGCCTTATTCCCTAATCCATTCTTTTTTTAATTAAATCAGATTTTAAATCAAATTATTATTTGTTCCTATTAATCAGTGGATAAGTCTTCAGTCAGGTATTACAAGACCAATTAAAACTTAAATTGATTCTCTAGTTTATATGCTTGCATGTGTTTCAAACGTATTCCAATAACAAGAACAATATAATTTGATTTCCTTTTACATACAAAACATTTACTTGAATTTTTCAAATCAGCGTTTTATGCCTGCGCTAGAAAGTAGCCAGAGAAATTATGTTTTTTGGTTGTCCGTCTGTACGTCCCGTTCTCGTGATCCTGTTATCTCAAAAACCGATTGATGGGTTAATACCAAACTTGGGTCATGTACATGTATGTATCTTGCATAGCCAATGAACTGACTAGATTTTGGGGTCACGAGGTCACGGGCTTATTATGTATGCAAAATAGCTATTGATCACGTTATCTCAAGAACCGATGGATGGATTACCGCTAAACCTGGGTCATGTACAGTATGTATCTTGCAGAGTCAATTAACTTATTTAGATTTTGGGGTCACAAGGTCAAAGGGTCATACATGTATATGAAAAATAGCTTGTATTCACGATATTCTGAGAACCTCTTAAAGGTAATACAAAGTTTTGGTATGGGGTCGTGAATCTGGTTCAAATAAACATATTGGAAGCATATACGATCCTACAATATTCAGTGATCGTTGTCGCGGTCGAAATCGACTATAAAGTTATGAAATTGTAAATATAAACACTTTATGTTGAATAGCTCCCTCTCAAGGTCAATATATTAATTAAGCTATAAAACAATGTTTATTGACTAAAATTGACTGATTAGCTATTCTCGTTCGGAAATTATATACCACAACTACATACTCTGAGATTTTCATGGTCGCAGCTACCATTGAACGGCCGTAGGAGCTATTTGAAATTTATCAAAATTTACCGGGAGCACCGGTAAATCTTTATATTCAATTTTTCTCGAAAGCAGAAGTGTTTTAGGGGCTAAAATTTCTGGTGTTTTTAATACATCCACAGGGGCATCCAAATATATTAAAATTGTAAAGAATCACTATCCACCCATTTTTCAAAATTTCCCAAAACTTTGTAATACCTTTAATGGATTACAATCAAACTTGAATTTTAAAAATTGCCAATTTTTTGGTTTTTAAAATCCCTCTTTTTTTTTTACTCACTTCACTTGTAACTCACTTGATCCAGGATTATTCAGTCTTTAGACTGTTGTTCCTATCCATGGTTTCCTTTGGTTGGGGTTGTCATCGTATTTATCTGGGGCATCTTTCCACCATTTTTAAAGTCCAGATTTATAGCGATTGATAGTGGTACTCTCCAAAACATCGCCTGGAAGACCATTCCACACATTAATTTTTCTCTGGCTGAATGAGTTTTTCTGTAGTGTCTTCTGGCATTTTCGCATGTTATTATTATTATCATAATTATTTATTTGACCATTAAAAAAAAGCACAAATATAATACAGCATGGCAAGAGACAATTAGTACATAATTAGAATGAACAAACACATGCAAAGAGGGTCAGGGTGCACAGAAGTGAAGTTCATCACTGTTGCCCAGAGGCATGTGCCCCCACACATGCTACTCTCAGTACATAATTAAAAATTCTATACATATAATATGGCACATGATAAGGGGGGGGGGGGAGAAAGAAGAAAAAAGATTACTATAACAAATTAAGATGGATTAATTGAATATCAAAAATTTAATTTAAAAGTTGATTAAAAAATAAAAATGTACAAAAGATATATGTCCTCAACTCTGAACATTCAGCACAAGTATAATCCTAGAACCATTGAGATGCATGAAGTGAGCATAGCCATTCAAGAATATAAATATAATAGTATTAATTTTCAATTTAGAATATTCTCAGTTCTAAATATATAGAAATCTTTCAATTTGTTTAGGTGTTACAACTCCAACTCCAATGCCAGGTCCAACAGGTAAGCCTTCAGTCAGTTCAAGACACAAGAAAGATGGAATCGGTTCAATGGATTTGCTTCCAAACCTTTTCCACCAATACAATGTTTTATATACAAACACATACCAGTACTTGCATGACCACTATTCCCTAATCCATTCTTTTATTGATTAAATCAGATTTTAAATCAAATTATATTTTTCCTTATCAGTGGATAAGTCTTCAGTCGGGTATACAAGACACAATGAAGATTGCATCAGGCACGAGGTTTACATGCATGCATCATGTACTTTGAAATGTATTCCACTAACATGAGCAATTAGTAACAATTTGCTTATAAAACTTGCATCATCATAATACCTTAATCTGTTATTTTGTAACATTTTTGATAGAGATATTTCCTCCTCTATCCTATACTCTATTCTCCATCTGTGTAATAATTATAACACTGCATGAAGGAGGTGGTGGAGGGAGGGGGAGGGAGGGGGGAGGGAGGGGTGTACTGGTCTTGTTCGATAAAAGTAATTTGAAGTAATAAGACCGTACATTATAGAGGCAATGAAAGAGGGGTTTCTATACGAACAGCCATGTAAACCACTCACATTTGATAATATTTTTGGATAGTGAAAAACTTGAAATCTCTTTCTATACCGGTAGTCCATTTATGATTTTTAAAGTTTGATGTCTTGGAACATCTTTACTAGTCAAGGTTAACAATTAAAAATTGACATTGATTGAAAACTTGTCACTCATAATGTTTTTTCGCCATGTATTTTTGTGGAACATTAATGTCCGGTAATGGCTACGCATGTTCAAGTGGTTTATTGTGTAAAATGATACTGCACTAATTTTTCTCACATATTTCCTCATTACAACATGAATAGTACTAGATAGTATAGATTTTGGTAATACAGCTCATCCTGTTTTCTGGATGTGTGCTCTTTTCTTTATATTCCCCTTGATCTATTCAAGAATCTATCCGATGAAAAGCCTCGGTCACAAATGCCATTACGAACCGCTAATTGAACGCCGTACGAACAATTTTCAGATAATGAAAATTCGGGAAGACAATGGAAAAACGGAGATTCGTACGAACGCATCGTGACCGTAGCTAAAATAAAATTTTATTTCTGTGGAAAGTTGAAGGAACGTAGAATTCATATACAAAGGAATACAAAATATTTTCCCTTTGAGTATTGCATAACAGCAAATTGAAACCTTATTTCCGCACCCCTCCAAATGACGAATCAGCAGTTACGATGATAACATGTGGAGCAGATTGGCTCGCCTATATATTGCTGAGGTGATGAACCATGCTTCATGCAAAGTCATTGTGAATATTCACAATCCACATATGATGGTGTCATCAAGTTGATAGCTAATTTTAGGTCAACAACTTCTGATTTTCAAAGCTTTTGATTTTGAGTTTTTAGAGAGCTGTTACTCCTCTGACAGACACTTAAAATAGCAAGAATGGTATTACTGTAATCTATGGCTTAAATGAGCTTTCTGTTGACACATAATTCATGTATTTCACTTTTTTCACTTTTCTATTTAATACATGCCTTAAAATAACAATCAATGGTATTCTGTGATCTTTTTTTTATTTTTTCTTGTGTTCTTTAGGAAATTTCTTCTTTTTTTCTAATTTTTTATTAAACTAATGCATTTTTATTTTTGTATGCCTCCATCCCCATAGGTAGTGCAAGAGGCATCATTTCTAACATAATATACACATTCAATCTCAAATCATTATTACTAATCACAAAGGTGTCATATAAATTTCTGTTTTCAGTTTCCAATTGATATTACATGTATGTTTAAAACATGAAGTATACGTATCTCGTAACTACATTTTGTCCATTTCTAACTAATACATATAATACATTTTTATTTTGTTATGCCTCCATCCCCATAGGTAGTGAAAGAGGTATCATTTCTAACAGAATAAACACATTTAATCTCAAATCATTATTACTATTCACAGAGGTGTCATATATATTTATGTTTTCAGTTGCCAATTTATATTATAATTAAAACTGTCGGCACACTGCATGTACCGGTAATGTATTTTGTTCCCTATTCTGTTTCCTGCAAATCATACATACCTTATCAGATAGACTTGTCTTTCATTTTCAAATTTGTTATTTTTGATAGCCTATTGTTATTTTTTTTTATCACTCATTCATTAAGTGGTTAACAAACTGTTGCGTTGATAGAATTACATGGCCATTTACTATAGACGGTTAACAAACATTCATGGGCTGGTGTTTGTGGATGGGTGTCATATGATACACATGTTTTGGGTATCTTATTGGTCTTGTGCAATAGCAATGCAAACTTGAAAAAGGCTGTGGGGAGATTTTGTTTTTCAATTCTGAGCTATATCTCGGTTGCTGCAAAATTATTGAATATTTGGTTATCTTGTTACCTACATGTATCAATATCAAAGTCACATCATTAAAGCTCATCTTGAGCTCTGGTATGGGCATCTTATGTCGAGAGAACATGGCTATAATTTCTGCAGTAGATTGACTGTTTGAACCAGTGAAATAAAAACAACCTCACAACAACTTGCTGGAAATCATCTTCAATAAAAACCACATCTTTTATTTGCACAAAGAGACCTAAATAGCCTAGGAAGCATGTCTACATTGAAATTACGAAACTTTCCTGGTTTGTAAACAAGAGAAATTTTAATGGCAAGAAACTTTCACAAATAGCAATAATTCAGGATTGTGACCGCTGTGATTCAATTATGACACATCATGAAACTTGCATGAATCCTAACCATAAACTATACCACTAAAATTCACAAACATTTCAT
The DNA here is from genome assembly GCA_035222895.1 of Strongylocentrotus droebachiensis. Taxonomy (NCBI): domain Eukaryota; kingdom Metazoa; phylum Echinodermata; class Echinoidea; order Camarodonta; family Strongylocentrotidae; genus Strongylocentrotus; species Strongylocentrotus droebachiensis. The sequence continues at coordinate 23,982 of JAVYIG010007194.1, read as the reverse complement.
TTGTGAAAAATGTTCTGGTTTTACAGTACCAGTACCGGTAATTTTTTCTTCTTTTTTTTACAAATCAAAGTGTTTTATATATTCAAATGATATATGTTTGAGAATTTGCAGTCACTGCTGATTACATGTATTTGAAAGTTTTTTCTTTCATGTTTTCATTTGCAGTTCTCCCAATTCCCGGTGCTATTATCCAAGGTATCGTCGAGACAACTGAGAACTACACTGCAGCATTGGAGAATGACACATCTTTGGCCTACAAGAAATTTGAAAATAAATTCATTGCTGCGGTAAGTGTTGTAATATGTTATATGACTCAGTGAAATAATAGAGTCTGGCAGACGATGTAGTTATTGATTAGTAGCCATCTTGTAAGACCATTTATTCATGTATCCTTCCGCCTAGCTCGGCGTGGTATCTCCATATCATATCTCATGTTAATGTAGTTCCAAGTGGATATACAACATCTCCCTCACAATAGATTTTTTTTTTTTGAATGAATAACCAAGAAAAGTTATAACAGTTAATCATAAAACCTCTTGAAACTCCAAACACCTGCAAGCAAACATTTTGCAAATATCAATACCTTAAAAATACTTTAACATATGCTCGACTGATTGCCAAGTAACAATTAAGGAATATGTTTATGATTCACAAGAACCCAAAATCGCAACCTTACTTTAATTCCATAAAGTAGTCCTTACATGGTTACCAAACATTTACTCCGATCCAATTGTTGTCTGGCCTTGGTTGTCAAACATACATAAGACCATGGTTACAATGCCTTGCCAAGAAATCAAGCCCAGAGTCTTACAATAAATAACCCTGATATGAATGCTTAAAATTGAAAAAAGATTGGAAAGGTGAACTTACTAATGGGGGAAATGAATTCCCTTCATGTGGAAAGTTGATTTATTTTCTTTCTTAAGAGATTAAGTCTTTATCTGTTGCTATATCTTTTCTTTTTTTAAATTATAGGTGATGTGTTTCTATGCCCAGAACCACCCAGAATACCTAGCTTACTATGAAGACATGAAAGTGATCGATTTTGAGTGAGTAATTTTTTAACCTACTATTTCTATCATATTGAGGAAGGTTTATTGTCCACTCTGTCTCTGTCATATAGTTTTGTGCAACGCAAAACTTACCATTGATGATAACTTTGCCATCTCTGGTAACTACCACGGAAACCTTGATTTTGATTGGCTGTTGAGCCCTGTTACCATGGGAGTTACCGCCAATGGTAATTTTTATGCAACAGGCCCTGGTCTCCACCAAAAAAAGGTATATTGCCTTTGACATGGGCTAATATAACTCCAAAAATATTTGATGAAATTTGTTCATTCTAAAAGCAAATTTTGAAGAATTTAATTATCCAGATTTTGACTTATTATTTTAAACAATTGATTACCTATATGGTTTTATCGTGAAGTGTTGTAATTTTTTCATCATAGTCATTGAAAAATGTAATTTGCATTTCATTATGTACTGCAGATTTTTGTTGAGTACCGTGGGTCTACTATATTCAATTCTTTCAAATTCCTTACCAACATGAAAACATAATGGTTCACACAGAACCAATCATAATATGGGTAAACCATAATAAATTTCTTCATACTGTGGTTTTTAAATGAAAAAATGTCATCAATTAGTTATTGAGTTATATTGAAAAGTATCTAGGGGAATTGATTAATTAATCTATATGATGCTAGTTTTGATTATTATTCATTTTTGTCTTTGATAATTTCATTCGATTCTTTCTCACTAATAGAAAATCCGGGAAACAAGCTATTGTGCACTTTGAAGTCTATTTCTCCCAATTGGATAACGATAGCTCAGTGCCAGATGCACACACGGTACTACTGGATAAAGTGAATACCCGCCAGTTGGGCCCATTTGCTATTATCATGGGCACTATAACAAAGACAGAAAACTAAGTGAGTATTTTCATGCCCACCAAAGGTGATGCCAGAGCATTACCGGTATGTTTTCGGGTTGTCTGTCTGTCCGTCCATACGTCCGTTACACTTTCTCGTTATCGCAATATCTCAAGAACCATTTGAAATATGAACTTCAAACCGGATGAAAATATGTACCACCATAAGAAGACAATCTGATTAGACTTTGGAGTAACTACGCGGTAGGTCAAAGGTCACATATGTCAACTTGGAAAATTCCAGGTATTGGCACAATATCTCGCTAACCAATAGAGATATATATATATATGAGGCTCAAACTTGGTGATAATATGTTTTACCACAGGAAGATAATCTGATCAGATTTTGGGTAAATAGGTCAAAGGTCACAGAGGTCAATTCATGAAATTACAGGTTTTATCATTGTTATCACGATATCTCAAGAACCATTTATAGAGGTATTAGCCTCAAACTTGGTGATAGAATGTATCAACCTAGGAAGACAGTCTCATTAGATTTAAGTTAAGTAGGTCAAAGGTCAAGGCTTTTAGCCTTGCTATAATTACTACCGGTATAGGAAGATGATCCAATCCTATTTGGGGGCTAGTAGGTCAAGATCATAGTTGTCAGTTGACATTGATAGGTTTTTTTTCCATTGTGATATGTCACAAATAATTCCATCCATTTCCTATACTGAATTTAGGGCATAGGCATATAGGAGATGCAGTTGCATTTGTCTTGTTTTTGTCTCTTTGCTTCTTCTCCTTCATTTCTCGACCGATTTTGATTTGGTTTACTTTGTATCGTAGAGCTAACTTTGGTACACTAAACTTCTACACAGAATTTTGAAATTGTTCCCCATTAATTAATTATGGTAATTTATGCAAATTTATTCCAAAAATAACAAAAATTGCTTCTTTTCCCTCATTTCTTGACCGATTTTGATTTGGTTTTATCTTATCTGGTAGAGCTAAATTTGGAACACTAAACTTCTACACAGAACTGTGAGATTTTGCTCCATTGATTATTTATGGTACTTTATGCAAATGAAATGAAATTATGTCCCTTCCAGGGCATCAAATTTTTTATTTTTTGACCAGTTCAAAAGTGTACCACATAAAATTTAGGATATTTGTTGTTGCGAGATGCAGATGAGCGCTACGTCATTGACGTTCTGGTTTATCATATTGAATTGCGTTATGCAGGCGAGACCGCCGAGAGCGTTTCCCTTGTTTTTTGTTTATATTAGCACAAAGTAATGATTGCTACCAAGCTTGACAGCACTCATTTCTCTTGCAATAAATTGGTACAGTGAAAACGAGTTCATATGAACATGTATTATGTTATATTTTGTTTAGTATGAGTGAAAAAACATCTACAAGTAATTATTTTGAAGAATAAAAGGTAAACTGGCAGGTCATGAGTGGAGGTGTCACCAAATATTTCATACAGGTGAGGAAGAGAGGGAGTTGGGTGAAAGGCGGACATGATATTTTTTCCTACTATTTATAAAAATGCCATAAAAGAGAGCAAATTATGATGGTTATCGACCATTTTGACTCTGAATTCATTGATTTTAAGAGGAAATAGTAGGAGGGAATGTGCAATTTTACAATTTTACATGCATGTTTACAAAATATGATCTGTTTTACAAGTTTTCTTCTTTGTAATCCCCTCTCTCTCTTTCTCTCTCTCTCTCTCTCTCTCTCTCTCTCTCTCTCTCTCTTTATCTCTCTCTCTCCCTCTCTCTCTCTCTTTGTAACAGGTTGGCTCTACAAGCCACTTGTGCCAACAGGCTTGATGTTCAGCACCTAGTAAAGCCGCTGATCAAGGATAGCAGATGAGGTGTCGAAGCTCTCACTTTTTCAAGATATGACAAGCTAGATTAAAAATATGTCAAGCTACAAGGCCCAAACTGTGATTCTGATGGGGAGTGGTTTAAAGCATTCTCATCAGGATTTAATGACGATGTCCCCTTAGTTATTCTGTAATTACATACAAGATACTATAAACTCTATTAGGGGAGCAAAAAATATGATTTTTATGCTTGTTTGTATTTGCATCTGTTAGTACTCCTGCTTACCACTAGATCAGCCTAGATTGTGTTGGGCAGGTAGCTGATGCCACGAATCACTAGGGCTAGTTGTAACATACAGGTGTATATTAAAGGGCTCAACATAAATACTCAGTTTACTTGCCACACGCAATTGGAAGAAGAAAAAATAGATACAAAAATTCTTATGTCTTTCTTGCCCTACTTTTCAAATAAGCAAACTTTAAAAAAGGGAAAAGAAAAATAAAGCATGCACAAATTATATTTAGCTTGATTTTAGCTTTCTGTTCATTCTTGCCTTTTACTACATGAATAGCGTACGGTATGATGAAAAGTTTTTGTGTATCCGAATTTAAAGCTATTCATCGTCTGAATCAGAAAGTTTAGTGCATTTGAAAAAAGCGGCTTAAAAATTTGTCTAGAGGAACTGAATGAATAATGATTTGTGACAGAACTTGATTTGTGACTGAAGAATATTGATAAATGTGCTGCTAATTAAATTGCTTAATGTGTGCTGTAGATATGATTGAAATAAGACCAAGGCATAGTCTAAATAAGAAAATGCCTTTTACAGCGTGAATAAGAGTTTCAGCTTCACTCCAACACGTATATAACAATAATAGATACATTTGTCAATTGCCATTTCTTTATCTGTAAATGTACTTTGTCATTGAGGAAGATGAAACATAGCTTAGCTAGATGTTTCCTCGCTCACTTGTCTTTTACATGCCCAAATTGGACTACCATAAATCCCCCCAAAATTGTAACACAATGCTTTCCAGATTTTGTAAATGATTGCCATTTTGCGGAAAGAAACTTTACAAAAAGCAAACATTCCTTGTTGTGTCACCTCAATCATTTTGTAGCATGAAACTTTCAAGAACCTGAATTACCCACAAAATGGCAAAGTTTCATGCACGCAAACATTTCTGGCTAATCCTTCCTTTTGAGCTTACAAAGTGAGAAGCGATTATATTTGTAGGGCGTAGGATGAAGAAGAGGCTTTTTTCAAATGTTATCGACCATTTTACTTAAAATGCAGAGATAAAATTAGATCAGAACACATTGGTTAATGGCATGGCATGTCGCTCTGCTTAAGACAGCCAATTAAAGCAAGTATAATTGTTTTCAGTTCACATCGAGATCATATTAATCCCTCCCTTTGAATGACTTTTGATGGGAACGTAGAACAGGCTATCAAGAAAAAGAAAAACAAATTGTATAGTTAAAATATTAATAATAATGTCAACCTTGCGCTGTGCTTGATTGACATCATTGGTTGGATAGAGTTTACTTTTAAATGTAATTTGTATAAAATACTTAACTTTTAATACCTTACTTTATTTTCCAAACATAGTTTGAATAAAGTAAGGTATAAAGTGTAGTGTAAAATTGACTTTATTGATATTTTGTTTGTATGACTGTAATAAAATTGCATAGTTGTTATTTAATGAATAAGTTCAAGTACATTTGAATGTGTTTTAAAGTATATGAAGGGAGCATGCCTAATCTAATGTACGGTAAGTGATATTATTATTATGATTATCATGATTATATAAGTTATGCTATAACACAATGGTCTTTTTTGGTGGTCATGAAGGGACTCTTTCCCCTAAAAGAATCCTACAAGTATCCTGGTTACGCTTATGATTTGTGATTTACTTTTGCCAATGTCTTGTTTTTATGTATTCATTTTATAGTCAAAACTTTTTATCTATTATATTTGCTTTTATACAAACAACTGTATTTATAATTATGTGTATGAATGTTTATTTGATTGCAGTATGTAGCATGATTCTTCCGTAGCAAAAAACAATGTATTTGCACTGTCGTATTTAGATACAATAGAATAAGAGGAATTTTTTTCTGAAATAATTTTTCAAGTTTAAAAATAGAAAGGCTTGAAATTTCTTTAAACACGATGTACATGGGGAATTTTGATAGTAAAAACTCTGATATAACATAATATGTTGATGACTTGATGTGGGTAAAAAACACTGAATTTTGTGTTAAATATAATTGTAGTACATCCACTACATGTTGAATTGTCTTTTTAGTGCTTGGTATATCTTAGTTTTTATGGAATTGGCAAGCCCATCCATATTTAAAAGAACGGCTCAAAATAAATGCTCAAATGAAATATGGGGCAAAATTGCCAATATCTTGTGAATTTCAGCTCAGCAAAAATTGGTAGCTGTAAAACGGCTTGCTTGTTTGTTTGTGTGTTATATTGTATATCATCATACATGTATATATTATGGCGTGAAATTTAATTTCCATCGTGCCAAAGCAAAGCTTATAATTTCTTCTATGAAATGCTGTCTAATGTATGTACATGTGTTGCTTTAAACATCTATTTGTAATCAAGAGGTTTAGGGTTCTTTTTCTTCCTCGTTGCTTATTAAGTCCGTATCGAAGGCATTTTCTTGCAGTTGCCACTCTAAATCCAGGTGCAGATAATGGATGGGTACCAGTTGGGAGGGAATTTCTTAAATGTTTTAAGTGTTTAACCCTTACTGTACTGGGCTATTTTGAACACCCACTGACTGGGGGGGGGGGGGCCTGGGAGGCCCCCCCCCCCCCCCTATGATCTCGGCCGTCGATTGTCCGATGAACACAAAAATTTGCATGTTTATATATATCTACGTAAGGAACAAGATGGTATAATTAGTTTTTTCTGAATATGTCGTTAGCCTAATTAATTATGCAAAATCGCTAATTTTATGCATTTTACAGAAAACGTGTCAAACTCCACTTTTTGAATGTGGAAACTCATTATTCATATGAAACTTCTTTTTTAACACAAAAAAGTTATTTTAATGTAATTAATAATGATAATTTATGCAAATTTTGATGCGATTTTTATTTTTTGTTTGTTTTTTTGATGACATGCGCATACTAATTGTTATGTAACGCCTTACAGGTATATCCGATTCCGACGAACATGGTATCAAAATGTGCGTAAGACTTGAGGGAAAAAAGTCATGAAACGACAATTCAAAATTCCAAGCGGTTGCGGCGCAATCTCTGAAAATGTCGAGGGGGGGGGGGCCTCCCAGGCCCCCCCCCCCCCCAGTACAGTAAGGGTTAATTGTTACTGAGCTAAAACTGTGGTACTATATTGAATCCAATGTTATAATTCTTCTTAATGTTGTTGTTCTTATTACAATTACTATTATTATTGTTGTTATTATTCATTTCAGATAATCTTGAGTTATTGTTCTGGCAATTACAGAATTTTTTTTTTAGATTTAAATGTAATTGACACTGAATATCTATTATTACGAATAAATAATGAGTAAAAAAGTAAAAAAAACAAGTATAATGAGCGTGTAAAGCTAAGAAAATGTATGTCATTGTATACAAATCAATTGTGGAGCAAAAGAACTTGTTGTTTCAGTGAATGTCATTTCTAGCGTTTGTTTGTTAAATACATTTTTTTTAATTACTTACTGCACGATGAACAACATTTCAGATTGATTGTATTATGGCCTTTTTTTTTCTTTACTACAAGTCAAGATAAGCTTACATTTTTCCTGTTTGAAATATGCTACAAAATCAATAGAATTTACTCATTTAGTATTTCTTCCAAATGTTCTAAGATTTCATGGCAATATGTTAACCATGCTTTGTTTTATACGTAAAACTTATGCTTCTTTTATTTGTACGAAAGTTTATATAATCTATGATATCCAAGAGGTTACCAGGCCCCCGTTGCATAAAACTTAGCATTGATGGTATCTTTGCCAACAAATGCAACTACCATGGTAACAGTGCTCAACAGCCAATCAAAATCAAGGTTACATGGTAGTCACCATCAATGGTAAAGTGCAACAGGGCCTTCATGCCTTGGAGTAGTACATGTAGTGGAACTGGTCGATAGGACTTGTATTTTTTAGACTTTGAAGGTCACCCTGTGTTGATAAGATATTTAAAATTCTGTAAAATGGGACTTTCAAGGTTGTTAACATTTTACTGCATTGAAAATTGCAAAGGTTTATATTGGTTTTATCGGCACTTTTGCCTTGATCGATACAGCTCGTTTCCTCATGAAGTTGTTCTGAATAGGATTTTTGAAGCTGTTGCAAAAAAAAAATGTAAATGATATTTGAATCAGTGACTGGTGTTACATGTATCTCTTGCTCGATATTATCCTGGCAAGAGTCTGTGGAAAATGCATGTTTAAACTATAAAATCAACTTGTATCCAACATTATTAAAGGTAATCCACTGTGTTGGTCATGGCCAATTGGTCAGGGTAAAAAGAGAAAGATTTTTTTTCTTCTTTTCTTTCACATTGTTATACACCCCAGATCAAAAATAGTCCCCCCCCCCAAAAAAAAAAATAAAAAAAAAATAGAGGGAATCCCAAAACAAACAGATATAGATGTAGAACAATAAGTTTTTCGAAATTTCGGTGACAGTGACTAAGACAATGGATTACCTTTGATCCTACAATAATGTAGCATTGAATTGTGTTTTTTGTGGTGGTGTTTTGAATTATTTTTATTAAAAGTGGCTTAGCGCTTTCACTAAAAAGAATTCCTTGCATTGGTTCCTCTTTAGTGTATTTGTAGGTATGTTAGAATAAGAAGAATAAGAAGTATCAAATGTATTACTCATAAAGGTCTGCATGATGTAGGAGGAGGGTGGTGATGATTTGTAGATAAAATGATAACATTTGTGACGTTTATCATGATGGTGATCATGAAATGTTTAAGCTACAAAGTTCAATTTTTTTTTAATACGATTCTGATTTAATGACCCACAGCACACACCAAAACACATCAAATTTATTTGTTACTTCTGTATTTTTTTATTATTTTTTCTTCAAAATGATTAGCATATCACATTAGGATAGAATAATGAAAGAAATATTCCTAAATAATTCATAAATGCACATATTTGTATGATTTCAAAAGTATAATTACATGAACATTATTACAAAATATCAATGAGTGCATAATTGAGAGTGACCACCTGTATACAAAGGAAAACTACTTCAAGAATCTTGACATCTCAGTTCTTCGGTTAGAAAATCATTGATGATTTCACACCTAAATTCTTGAATACTTTGTTTCCTATTCATAAGAAGAAAAATAACACCAAACGACTTTAGCCTGATATAAAAAATCCTAGACAAAGAACGGGGGCCCCGTTTCACAAAGCCTTTTTTCAATCACAAATTACAAAAATCAGTGACAAATCTGCTGATAACCAATCAGAAGCAAGGATTTCAGTAGCTTATAACAAGAACTGTCATTTGTCACTGATGACAAGTTTTGTGAAACGCCCCCCTGAAACCACAAAGGGAATAACTGCGCAAAAGTAAAATAGATTATTAACTAGAAGGAAACGCCTCTGTTATTTGATTTTTAGTTATTCGGTTAGATTCTTAAGGTTATTCTAAAACCTGACTTCCGATTACTGACTCTAAGTTGGGTTTTTATCTTTCATTGAGCATGTGGTAAAGCAAAGCCTTATGAAGAGAAAGCTAAATCATTACAAAAAATAAATTGACCAATCCATTGTCGATAACTATTGAACAACCGTTATTCTATAATAACATCATCATTGTCACAAGATGTAAGTAACGTATGCTCCTGACAATGAGTTGTATTAAGGCGTGCATTACAGGACTTTCACGTCACTCGTACAACTTGTATAACTTCCAAAAATCAGATGGTGATTTTCTCTTTCAGAGTTTCGGTACATGTATATGTTCTTGAATCTAATTCTAATTATTCACACATTCATGTCTGGTCTAGACAGATGAAAAGTACAGGTAGGAGAGACTAAAGAATTCTAAATGGTTCATTTACAAATTAAAAGTAGACTACATAGAACTACATAGAACTATGATCGACAAAAAAGATATTGTCTTGAAAACAGTCAAAATTATACACAATTCTGTATGCTTTCTCTGATTGAAAGTAATGATCATGCAAGATAAGGCTATGTTGAACTATTTACATAGATACATACAAGGAAATATATAAACAAACATGGTAACTACAATTATGAAGTTATCAATTTATATAGAAATACGAGCAACGTGACATGAATATTCAGAAGATGTACACATGTGATACAGGTTTCATGATGGAAGAAGGAAGCATGTTCCAATAATACATAAAACAAACTTGAACGATTTAAAACGTATATAAAATGCATGTACAGTAATAAATGTTCATTTGCAAAGAAGGAAGTATCTACATCTCAATCATGTTCTAGAGTAATTTTGCGATCATACTGGTTCTCCTAAACAGGTGATTTTTTATTTTGTTCAAAACAAATAAGACATCTACTAGAGCATACCGGTAGTAAATAAAAGACACAAACAGTATATCCATAAACAAATTGTCTCTACGGTATGTAGTGCAAAAAGGTTGCATGTGGACATTTGTTCGAGCTTGGAAGTAAAGCCTCCAGCACAAAAAGTAATGACACCTGCCATAGAAACGCAAATAGCATTGAAATGTGTCAACACATTACTCATGTTCTTACAGATGGTATTGAAAATTTCCACCCCCCCCCCCCCTCCCAAGGAAAAAAAATTATATAATACTAATAACATAAATCAATTATTTATTTAAAAAAAGGAAAATATATACTGTGTGCTTAAACTGATAGTTGCCTGGTTGCAATTGACCACCTAAACTCATGTCAGACAGTCTATACGTCTTCCCTCTGTTGCCTGTGCATTGGCTAACTAACAAGTTGTTTCATTTGAATTTTATGCAATCAACTGTATATGAGTTTTCCAACCCTGAGTAATGGTCTATGTCACAAGGCCAGCAACCCACATATACAAAGTCAAACATGAGAATTTTAACAACCACAAAATTATCCCTATGTTTAGTATATGGAGTTCTAGGAAGAGCTGATAGATCCATGATGATTCAGGCAGTGTTCTTGTACAGTTTCATGTTGGTCTTGATGAGAGTGTCGGAGGACACACACAGTTTGATAGAGAGCAATCTGTTCTCCTCAGAGTGCACATACATAATTACTCATTATTCCTAAGTATCATTTGAGGTGTTCACACTTGTACAACCATTGCTCCTCAGTGGACTCCTATGTTTGAATATGTATTTCTACATTTGTTGTAAATGATTTGTAATGTTTTGTTGAAAACATAAATAAATTGAAATTGAAATTAAAGTAGGTAGACATTACAGGTAAGAAAAACAGGGTGTGGTAGTGAAGACAACTTTCTAGTATGCCTGTAGTGTAATAACACATAAACAGAGTGCTTCTTGCCCCAACGTGAATACCACCCTTCAGCTACAAGTCTTCATGTGTCTACTATGCCCTTCTGCAATAAACAAGCGTTTTTAACCCATGGGCTACTGAATTCTTTCATTCCCATAGGCTTAATGCAGGGACCACCCGATTCCAGTAGGCGATGGGTTAAGATCGATGCAAACTTTCCTGCTAGCTGTAACTAGATATATGTTCCATTTTTCTTGTGTGCAGAAAACTACACCTCAAAACATGGCCGTTATCCCTGTTTTGCACCAAGGCAACAATCTGTGAACTTTCTCTTCTATAGGAGTACCAAGTAAGATTGCTGATTTCATGATACGGACCATCAAGATATATTAGAGGTTTGGAAATCAATCCATGACTACACAAAACACTCTTTTACCCAGGGCCTTTTGCATATAACTTACCATTGATGGTAACTTTGCCATCAATGGCAACTACCATGGTAACAGGGCTCAACAGTCAATCAAAATCAAGGTTTCCTTCTCCTAATCTAAACCCTGATGCAGCTAACTACTGTAGAGAAACATGTACCGGTAATGACATTTGCCAGACAGGCACAAAAACTATTGCATGGTGACAATTTGTGAGTAATAAATTATCTAGTTCCTCGCTTTCTGATTTGAGAAATTCCATAAGAAACCTCTCAAAAAAATGTATTCTAGTTGTATACACACAAACCAGCACAGACCAATGGAGTACTGAAGTGCTAACGTCATATTCATTCGACGTCCAGGATACTGGTTCTAAACAACAGAGCCTGTACATGAGGTTCACCACAAAACCATTCAAGCAATGGGCTGGAGCACTCAGCAGGGCAAATTCAGTGTTTTAGGCTGGAGTCTTAACACCACACCACTGTTTAACACAAAATTGTTTGGAACCAGTAACCTTGACAACTTAGCCAGTATGACGTCACACTTCAGCACTCTATACTATCAGACAGAAGCATACTAGCCTACCAGTAGGTTTATTCTAAGGATGTCATAGAATAAGTGAAAACCACTAACTATCATTGAAAGTCTATGGGAGCATACTATACTACACAAGTCCCACATACTTAAAATTAGGTATTGCTCATGATAATTGGTATGCAGCACTGCTAATGTACTTATGCTGCATATTATTCACCATTCTACTCCATGGTGAAAGTTCATTACAGGCAATTTCTTCTTCATAAACTTTAATATGTTGATATGGACCTGGAAATCGGAACACTACATCAAAACATGATGAAAAAGGTCAACTTTACCATTCTTATAAACATTAACAAGACACAAAAATGCATGAATAGAAGAACGAGAAAGGCCATAGGCCATCATCATACCATATGACTTCCCCCAAAGTGCTTGATGGGTTTCGCACATATATGCAACACCCACGTATTCAGGATCTATTTCAACTATTTATATTATTTACATACATTGAATATAATAATTGTCAGTATATAATTTTCCTTAGATTTCCAATTCTCGTTAGTATCATATGAATAAATGATTATGTTAGAAAATGTACATTAAAGTGTATTCACAGCTCTCTCGTTATTAATCACATGTCAAAGTTCTATTTACTGGGGGAAAAAAATGAAAAAATGATGTAATAATCTTGACTTGAACTTAATGAGGTTATCTCTTGTTATAGTATAAAAACAAATCAAGTATACTTCATTATGTGTGCCTGTAACATAAGGATATGCAATCAAACTTTAATATACCTCAACCATGTTAATTTGAACGTTAATTTGAACGAAGACAAATGCTTTTGAAAGATGCATTACTTGACAATTAGATTTCCATATGGGAAAAGCCATTGTAAACCAGAAACTTTCACAACATTAAGCTTTTGCAAATTGTTAAGGCCTATTAAGGAGGCCATTTTCAAAGCATGAAACATCTGTGAATTGCAAAAACTTAATATTGTGTACATGTGATTCAATCAGTTTGCGGCATGAAACTTTTGTGAATCTGAACCACCCGCGAAGTTAGTACGCAAACATTTCATGAACACAAAAGTTTCTGCTTTTACGGTTGGTGATTGCTGTGAATATACCCTGATGTATATACTAAAACAGTCTATATCACAGGCACGATGGATGTTTCTATTCGTGGTAGGAATAAGTGTCTTACTCTTAAGGTAAAGCCCAGAACAGAATGTAAGATCCAAATAAAATGGAGTTTCTGAGGCACAGACCGTTTACTATTAAAATATTCAAATTTTACGCATACTTTTTAATGAAAGGTTGTTCTTGACATCCGGAAAGCTTGCCTGAAGCTTGCCCGATATAGCAACATGTAATGTACCGGTATGCCAACTAGATTCCAAGTATTGTAGTTCATACATTAATAACAGATTAATGGAATATCTCATCACTAGGTCCCCAGGAAAGAAATATCCATAAATTTGAATATGTTTTCTGTCAAATGGCAATTTGGGTATCTTTGTATGGTTTAACATTAACTCTTTCTATGCTTTGGTCAACTAATGGGACAAACGATGACCCACCACAGCTGAATTTTGTCACACATACCATGTGTATGTGAATATACTCCAAAAGCGATGTGGTAGTCTAGCATTTCAATCCCAACAGGACAAAGAGGTAAAATGAAAACCTCCTTTAACCAAGAGGCTGTGGTTTCTTCTTAGAAATACAGCCACAGTCTGCCGTTGTGACCAACTATTCTTTATTACAGACAGACTACTTTTCTGCTGTTTCATGCTGAGCTTTTTTAATCAACCGATTCGGTCTGAACAACCAGCTTTTTACGTAAAGACTGTTCATTTCATTTCCTCCATGTGGTAAGTGATGTTGTTGCAGCAAAAAATGCCCTTTGATCAAAGAGAACACCAAGTCTGCACAAGGAATCGTGAGGAGCTGGACCTGGCCTACTGTGCTAAACCCTAAAGACGATTCCAAACAAGTATTAAGTCTTCGTTCCCACGTGGTTACAACCTCAAAACAACAAAGCACCATAGCAAAATATAAAAAGTTATGCATAGTGTACTCATATTAATATAGTATTTTATAACATATAGATATGTGAGTACACTTAGGGGCTTTTAGTTGCATGAAGTAACTTTTTTTCCTTATATCCCCCATCGCCATCCATTCACAAAATACTTAGTAGTTTTTTATTTTGAGTTACACGTGAACAAGTCCTTACTACAACACGATAGAAACTTCCCAATGCCTGTGATATAGACTGGCTCCTACGTTTGCATTTTACATCATATCAATGTATATTATATAAAAAAGAGGCGAAATAAATAGACCATTACAAAAATGGTCTGGTTAATCCGACTGTCTACCTCCCTCCCTCGCCCAGCCCCTCTCTTCCTCACAATATGATACATTTTCTCTTTCGTCTGCCCTCTGACGTGTTCTTCTTTTTATTCTTGCCGTTCTGTTTTTGCGACTCTAGCGCCTTTTGGTCCCGGATTTTCCTCATTAAATCATAGAAGACCTAGAAGCAGAAAAGAGAAAGAACACAAAGCAAATTAACAATTAATAGTAAGTCATATTCTTAAAAAATGAACTTGTCATCTTATGTAATAGTACATTTCTCAGAAAGCATAGGGAGCTACAGTATTCATGTGATTTCCACTTTATTTTGTGGGCCTATTTTTAAAGATACATGATGCCATTTCATAAAGATGCAATTTAGAGGTTTATATGAACGCTTTAAGCATTCCTGCTTTTTCGTTTTTTTTTTTTAATTGAAATATAATATCACAATGCTCGCATTTGATTATTTTTGTGTGCAAAATCTATACTTTTAAAGTTATTCCTACAGTATATTGTGTGAGAATTGTAGTTTTGCTATCACAAAACATGAACGATAACCCAACTCCCTCTTTTACAGTTAAAAAATCATTATACATTTTATTGTTAGGGTATGTTTTCAACCAAAAATAAACTACATGCATATCTATATTTACTTCATTGTTTCTTAAATACTACATTGCCAGGTGACTTTAATTTGGCAATCAAAATTATCTCGACAGCCAAAAAAATATTCCAATCAGAAGAAAAAAATCTATTTCCACACTCTCAATTAGCAATACTGTTATTTCCCATTACCCGAAGCCCCGTGCAACGCTGCCAATTGGTTAATGAGTGCCCTCCAGTTAGTCTCATTATTTCATTAGAGCATTCGAAACAGATGAATTGCATTATCGATAATATGATTAGAATCCAGCTGAAAGTATGGCTTGCCGAAGCTCACGTTAGGTCTCAACTACTTCGGGTATAGAGGGGGTATGAGCTATTGAATATATTTCTCTTCACTTTCGAAATTTTCACCCGGCTTTCAGACGATCCATTTCGCTCAACGTTAGAGAAGTAACATTTTTGAACCACATACCGATTTACTACATCCAGCTAAAGAGATATACATGACATAAAATGCCTTGTACATTGTGTGTATTTGCCTCGAACTCCGAACAGAAATCAAGACTTTCTTCTATGAAACACTATACCACTGTGTTGTTTTTTGCACAACCTAATCAGTCCATGATGAACCACTAATATATATAAAAGTCCATGCGCTTATATTCCTTTGCTAAACAATAGTTTATCTTTTTTGATACCTTGTTGGGTTCTATGACACACGATGCAACGACCTTTGTCCTGAGGTTTGTTCCTACTCTAATGGAATTCTATATTTTGACGCTGGACCCAACACGAAGCCTAGCCCTACCCCTAAATCTAAAAACCTGATTGCAAACCTTACCCTAACCCTGTCTTTCACAAAACAAAACCTACAGCAAATGTAACCAGAATGTTTTGTTGGATAATCCCTTTAAAGGGACTTGGTAACATTGTTCAGATGAGAGAAAATGGTGCTAAGGTAGTGACTTCAATTCTAGATGTACAATTAAAGATAATCTGAAAGTTTGAGTGAAAACAGACCATTATTAATGATAAAAATTGGGAAAATCGATCTGATCGATTCCTTAATTCTCCCAACTATATTATTACAATTTAATTACATTTTAGGTGAATGTAAATCTTCACAAAGCAATGAATTGACTCTATTATCCATTCCAGAGGGTAGAAGGAATATAATAATTAACATTTCATACAAAAATTACGCAGTTTTTTCATCAACCTTCAACAGTGTTACTGAGTCTGTTTAATAGCTGTGGCACTCTGTTCTTACTTTATCAACGTTTTCTCTTGTCTTGGCTGACGTTTCTACGTAGGGTACGTTCCATGTCTTTGCTCTCTCCGATGCTTCCTCCTCGCTCACCTGTCGCTTGTCTGCCAAGTCTGATTTGTTGCCCACCAGTAAGAAGGGGATCTGGTCGTCTGTTTTATCGTGCTTCACTCGAAGAATCTGCTCCCTGGAGAAATCAAGGCAAAGCAAAGCAAGGAACAGGTTGGATATTAAACGGAGGATAAATGACAAGCAAAGTTTAAGTTTAAGATGCTGTTCAGATAGGATCAGTGACCCGTGTTAGGTTAAAAAGAATTTTGAATACCGGTACCCCCATAATTCTTGGAGTGGAACCTGTATGAAATAGTCTAGAAAATCCTTCTGAATGCTATTTACAGTATCGAGCAGCAATGAACGTGATGCAGTGATCTGGGTAATGTAACTGGAATCTTAAATGATTGGACAGAAATTCCTATGAAATTGTCTTTTTTAATACAAAACCATGCAGCATTTAATTTCCATCAACTAAATCCAGTTACAGGAAAGTTTGAATGATCAAAGAAAAATTTTCATGTATGAAACCATCAATATATTATTTTTTAGTTAACTGTTTACCTAGTAAGACTCCTTTTACATTCACATGGGTTCATTCTAATCTAAAACCATAGAGTGACAGAATTTCAACTACAGGGGTTAGGTGTAAAACTGGCAAACCCATTAATCAAGTAATCTGTTAATACATGTACATGTACATGTACTAGGGTAGAGAAGAACTGCTACAGATCAAGTATACATATTGATGAGATGACTGTGTGTGTATGTGACAGAGAGAGAGAGAGAGAGAGAGAGAGAGAGAGAGAGAGAAAGAGAGAGAGAGAGAGAGAGAGAAAGAGAGAGAAAGGGACAGAGAGTCTTTTAACTACCAAAAAATAGAGGATCTCTTTCAATTCAATGGAGAGAAAGAGGACGAGAGAGAGAAGAGAGAGAGAGAGAGATGATAAAAGCTGAAAGAGAAAACTCATTCAAGGCAAGAATGATACCAAATCAATCATTATCGACCAATTAGAATGTAATACAAGTTTCTGTCATTACGGCTCTTACACCGCAGGGATCAATATTCAATACCATTACCAACAAAAATGAAAATCTATTTTCCTGTCTCTGGAGTTTGATGTAAAATGATGATATTGATTGGGAGTGAAATGCCTTCCTGATGGGAGGCTCATTTACCTTTCATCATCTCCTTGTATCAATGCGGGAATACTCCATAAACACCCTTTAATTAGGACAGTATGCATGGAGAAGCGGATCCACACAATTTACATACATATTGGCCTTTCCCGGGCATGTTCACACTGACACTTCCATGTGTTTTAAAACCGGATTTGTGGATTTAGGTCAAGTGTGAACTCTACAATTAGAGGAGGAGGCATTCACATCAAGATGACATGCCTGTAATGGGGAGAGGGTGGCACTATTCTTCAAGAGTTTTCAAAGAAAAATACAGGGTGTTCAATAAAAACTATTCAAATCTATTCCAATAACAGCTGTCATTATCTATGAATATCACCTTTACTGTATAGCTATTATTAGTCTAAATTCATGTTTCACTCAAAATTTTCTTTAAAAACAGAATAAGCAAATACAAACAATTTGTATGGGTTTTTCCTGTAGTGTAAGTGGTAGGTCAACAAAAATGATGGCTTTTCATATTGGTTTTCCTGCAATGTAAATGGGCCTCTTTAGGTAATTCCCTGCAACTTGATACAAGAAATTCCCCATGCATTTGCATGAATTCAATCCCTTGAAATAAGCTACGTGTTGTGTAATTAAATGAGATTGGAGACTACCGGTATATATCCGCATGAACAAATTTCTAGGAAAATCCATTCCTTGTTTGTTTCATCCAAATAAACGCATAAATCAGCCAATCATTAATTTTTCTCGAATTGAAAACCATAGGACTCTATTAAACAGATTCCATTCATATATTTTTTTGTGCTTAGTCTTCTCAGTCCCCTATAATCCTTTCTAATGAAAACAAAATCTTTGCTATTGTTGATAACCTAGCTGATGCGATGCAATCAAAAGGGATGGCCGCTACCCCAGAGCTTTAGGGGACATTTACTGCGGATAAGACCATTAATTAATCTCATCACGCCGGGTTCTATCTCCTCTCGATACACCGATGAAAGACACCGTACAGCCATATGAAATCTGAGAGGGAAAACCCACTTTAAAGGAATAGTTCAACCTTTAGTATTCAAGTAATTATTATCGAGTTTACATTTATTGCGATAAATCAATGCAAAACAATAATGGATTACAGGAATGCCAGAATGATATCACTTGTTTATACTCAATGATGAATTACTCTTTAAAAATGGCAGAAAATTAGTTTCTTATGCAATGTTCTCCTTCCTGCCTAAAAAAGAAGGAATTTTGCTTGAAATTTTAGGAAATTTTATTTTTTTAATGAATTAAGAGTGCTTTCAATTGCATTAGGTTAGTGCCATTTCATTTTATCTGTGTGCAATTAATTGTCAACGAGGCACAATCGTTTAGTCAAAAAGGATAATTTTTTTTAATTCAATTAAAGAAAAACATATCACAACTTTCTTCCATATTAAGGAAATGACACAATAATTGGAGCAAGATCTCATTTATCACATCATCACAATTGGAATACTTTCAAGAGTTTAGCGTTAAACTATCATGATCAATATAATACAGTTGTACGACAACTGCTTCTGTAACAATTACCCAATGTTGGGTCCCTACACTAACCAAATTCTGAACATTGAACCCGGACTCAATGCTAACCCTAAACCTAACCTAAAACCCAAACGTAATCCTAACCAAACGTAATCCTATCCCTAACCCAATTTTTTTTACTGATAAAGCCAGGAGTGACTTCATATTTTAACATAGTCTACTTCTTTAACAGACAGGGAATGAGATAAATGGAGATGGGAATTTCATGTTTTACAGTGTATTTTTCCTTTGACTGGGAAAAAATGAGAAACTACAAGTATCTATACAACAGGCATCTACCTAGAGTGTAACAACATATTTCAGTAATGGGCTGTCCCACTTATAAACAAGGGATGGGTTGGTTATTGATAAACCACAGGAAAATGATTGTGGACAATTCATGAAGTGGACAGGGGAAACTGGGACTGAAGATAAATTGGAAGGTATATTTATAGAAATTTCCCAATTCATGGTGGTTTATCTTTAATCGACAGGAGATGGGGAGTTACTATAGAGTAATTTCACATCTAGTGGTAGGCTTTACATCTAATGACAAAGGCATGATGATGAGCAGTAAAGTGCCAATTATGAACCTAATATGTAATAACACAGACTCAACACCATGCATAGTGCACGATTGTGTTCTATAATGCACTGTGCTGGTGATGCAAAATGTGAAATGCTATGGGGTCCGTAATGAGAAAATCTAGCATACAATTTATTAACTGTTTATTTTAATTAGAACAAGAAAAAAAAAATCATAAATTTAATACATGTACATGTAGGCCTTTTGCTTTTAATTGTGATGAAGTATTGTAAATACATCTAATTTCATTTATCAAACATTTTACAATTGTATTCAGAAGGACATGAAATGTATTTCAATACTACATGTATTTTGTAACCCTAACAGAATCAGAATTCATACAAATATAAGCATGATGTACAGAAAGAAAAAACTGTATTCACTTCTTCATGTATAAAGCATCATGTAATCAAATGCTCTTCAAACTACCTCGAAACTCGACTTTCATTTTCTAGAGCTATTTTCAGTATCATGCAAGCAAGATCTAAAAGAAAGTATCTACCAGTAAGTCCTATACTTCTATTCTAAAGTTATACATGTATTATTCAGTATGTATTACGCCCCTAGCATAACTCTTTTACTACCAGTGATTTATAATGTTAAAGGCACAAAATAATGAAATGCCAAAAACCTGACAGGAATAACAATTGCATCTGTAACATAATGTCAATGGATTTAAATACCTGAATTCTGTTGTTGTAGCAAACGATTCTTGCTCTGTTATACTGAAGACACATAGAAATCCCTCGCCCGATCTGAAGTAGTTATCCCTTATTGCAGCATAATCCTCCTGGCCCGCCGTGTCTAGAATATCTATTTGAACCTCCTCACCGTCTACCGTCACTTTCTTACGGTAACTGTCTGCTTTCGTCGGTTCGTAGTCTTCGACGAACTGAGGGGGAGAGAAAAAAAGGAGGGAATCGTTAGAACTTAAGAGTCAGCAACAGAAAATGACCATATCAGTATGCACATGGTGTCTTCTGAAAAATAATGATGTTTTTTATCCTTAAACTATTGGAATAGTGAATGTTATTTCTCATTCCTTTCTTTTATAACTTTCTTGCTGTAACTGTCTGTTTTTCTTGTTTTGTGGTCTTCAACAAACTTAGTAAAGAGCAGGTAAAACAGAAAATGGTGTAGTTTCTGCATACAGAACACAACCATATCAATGTGTTATGAAATGCCCTCCATTTCCTGAGTTTATGTTAAAAGCAGAACTTAAAGAGTCAGCAACAGAAAATGACCATATCAATATGCATTTGGTGTCTTCTAAAAAAATACTGATGTTCGTTGATAATTAATAGAGCATTGGAATAGTGAAGGTTATTTCTCGTTCTTTTCTTTTGTAACTTTCTTATTGTAACTGTCTGCTTTTCCTTGTTTTGTAGTCTTCAACAAGCTGAGTAAAGAGCGGGAAAAAATGAATATGGTGTAGTTTCTGCATACAGAACACAACCATGTCAATGTGTTATGAAATGCCCTCCATTTCCTGAGTTTATTTTAAAGGCAGAACCAATCAAAACATGCATCATTAACACTTATCTCACATCATGAATGAATTCAATAAAATATTTGATTTACACTCAAAATTGACATAGATATTCCAAATGGCCGGGAAGATAACTTCAAACTAACAGTACCGGTACTCAAAATAACAAGAAAACATCAAACATGTATAAAGATTGTAGAAATCTTTAATTCTTTTACACAGTTGTCAACACCGGGATATATAGCAAAGTTTAACCAATTAAAGGCTGAATCTGAGACAAAATGGGATGAAGCCTATTGGACTGCACATTAAATGAAAATGAAACAGTTTCAAGTGAGTTAAGGAATCAGGATGCCTTTCTTCAATCTGACACCATGAAAATGTGACTTTGCACACGGTTCCTCATCCGGCAACCCTCTCAACGACCTGCGGAAATCAATTGAGGATCGGCGAGAGCGCTGACATCACGATCTTCAGGGAGGGGAAAAACAGTCCGCAAGAATTCACTTTGAAAAGAGCTCAGATCATATTTCCATGTGAAGATTATTTATTCCTCCTTGAGATGCCTACGTACGGATGAGTACGTGCGAGCCTTTAGAAGAAGCCGTTTTAACCGGGCCTCAAGAGATCATTGCATCACTGCACACTAGCATTCATTGATCAAAAGTTTTAAAACGAACACGATTCCCTTGGTAGGTCTCTCGGTTTCGGTATGCAAGAATATCCAAATTTGTATCCTAAGTCAGAATAACCCTCAAATTACGTCCACAAACTCCATTTAGAGGCTTACAGTAGATACATGTTCTGTGTTATGCAGTACAAATTAATGTTTCATAATTCAGAAGTTCCTTCTTCACTCTCCATCTCTTTCCAGTCCCTCCCTCCCTACCCCCCTACATTCAGCCTTTGTCATTCTCCCATTTTCACTCATTTCTTCCCTCTCCACTCCATCTCTCTCGTTCTATTCTCCATCTCTCTCCTTCTATTCTCCACCTCTCCCCCACTCCATCCAGCTCTACGTGTGAATGGAGAGAGCGGTTGAGGAGTCATGGACGTCACTTCTTCTAGCGCGGAGGCAAATACTCTGAATGATTGAATCCCCCGTTGGATGGTACTCTCTCCATCTTCAAGCCCCATTCAGACATGACATGATAACCAAGCTTAAATAAAACCCCAGAACAGATAAATAGAACAGCTTTATATGTAAATGTATGACAAACAGGGTAGAGAAAATAACCTGCCTGCAACAAAGCCTCCTACGCCTTCTCTATCATCAATACTGTAAACGCTGTCATTTTTGTGCGATTAATTTTTCGCGTTGAGCGACCCCAAAACATATTCGCTGGTTCTTAAATTCACGTTGCACCAAATTCAGCCCGTTCAGAACACGCATAAGAAGTCATGTTTATATTTTTGCGGGTTCTAAAATCTGCGAACACAGACTTTAGCGCGGATTCCGCGAAAATTAATGTACCGAAAATATTTCCGCGTTTACAGTAATACAAATTTGTGATGCACATTAAGCTTTACTTAATTTTATTTTGCTGCAGCATTTTATCAAAGGCGGTTTACTGCGTCATGTCTAAATGAACCTTCACACTGGCATGAAATTTATCAAGGGCATTCCTGGTGCAATCAGCTTCAGTAATGCATTCCTGCAGCAATCATTATCACATCACATCGTTCGTTTCCATGCAACTTGGTCTTACTCATCACTATTCTCCTATCAAAATTGATTGCACTACAGTCAATGGTGTTCATATACCGTACACTTCGCAGATCAATAGTTGTTAGGGTTTTTTCATATTTGTTGCACATCACTAAAATGCCTTTCCTTGAAACTAAATTGTAGATACACATGTACAGGGGCATGCTTTCATGTAGTTTCTTTCATAGTTCATATTCAAAGTTGAGAACTGGTATTGATTTTTAGAAGATGTGTTTGCTTGTCCGAGTATTTATGCGAAAAAAGGGGATTTTGCCCATCTATAAAATTCATAAATCAGCATCGATTACCCCCAGACATGTTTGCCAATCCATAATCATGTTTTAAACAAGTATTGGCCAACGGCAAGCATATTCTTGCATTAACTTTCTGACCCAACATTAATTTTTATATCATTATTGATTATTGTCCAGCTTGTTGGTTCATCCATATTCAAGTTGGTTGGGGTGTTGGGGGATGCACTGTTTTTACCCTACAATCATGACCTCATGTTATGACTTTCCATAAAATCAGCGTGGGGGCTCTTTGATGGTTTTCGGGCGCTCTTTTTGCCATTACGGGGGAAACTTCGCCCCGAGCCCTGTGTATTTTTTTTTTCACTATCAAAAGGACATTTTCATATTCAGGTTCAAACAATAACAGACATGTTTTCATTTTTGGTCCAAATTTTCTTACCTTTCAAGAATTATAGCAATTGATCATCAACAGATACTACTTGTAAGTTGTAAGTAACTCATCCACACAAAAGTGTAAAAATATTATATTTTGATGACAAAAGATCATTCTTACCAATTTTTTTTTTGAGGGGGGGGGGGGTGGTAATATTTGAGCAACAGGCGTCAAGCTCCCCCTCCCCCTTGAAAATATGTGCACCATACACCTATGTACAAAGACATGTACGTTATACCATATTCCTATCCTGATTTTTTGGCCATCTACACTGTATAAGTCAGTAACGGATGTTACTACTCTCTTAAAAAAAAAGAGTGAATTTTCAAAATCACGGACGTCACTCCTCTGGAGAGTGAAAATGGAGT
>JAVYIG010007193.1:0-105742 GCA_035222895.1 Strongylocentrotus droebachiensis | reverse complement strand
ATTTGTAAAGCTAAGATCCTCTTCTTTTATTTGATGCAACTCATATGTTGCATATTCCACGCATGGGTGACTCAAAACAATTCGAGGAGAGGAAACAAAAAAGTCATTTGGCGGGTGGTATCTGAATTTCAAAGAGAAAATCACATTTCTAGAAAGTTCAATTCAATTGCTGCTCTTTCATATGACACCTCAATCAGGAAAAATGAGTCAGGAATAACAAAGTTATGGTGGGCATTTTATCATAAACATATGCATGACATTGGGGGATAATTACAGAGGCCCCCCCCACCCCCCCCCCCCCCCCCCCCCCCCCCCCCCCCCCCCACCCCCCCCCCCCCCCCCCATGGTCAACTATTGGGATTTTCACCTTTCTTCAGGGAGCTCTGCTTGGAGGATGGAGTGTATCTTCTAAATACCATACATCAGTAAAACGAACAAGACCGACACCGGACCCTAATAGTCCTCCCCTCCCCCCCCCCCCCAAAAAAAAAAAAAAACGCCCCCAAATCGGTCAGATTTGAGTTGATGTGGAGTCGGTTTCTGCGGTGTCACTAAGGTGTAAGCTGCGAAGTGAAACAGTCATATCAAAACCCAAACTTTAAGATTTTGGTCATGATGGTTGTCCATGCTTTTTGTCATGTTTTCGTATAGTTTAGAACGGTTTTGTTTTCTGTGGCAGGCCAAATGTGTGTTTTTATCCTGATGTGTTTGCTTGATCTTCATTATAAAGATGATACTGATAATAACGAGGGAAACAACGACCAACGATCTCTGAAACATGACTTGGGGAGCAATCGGACAATATTTCCTTCGGTGGTCTTTCGGCACCCCCTGAGATCCTCGCTCGGGGCCGAGAGCACGACGAGCGTATGCCGAAGCAGCTCAAGCTGGCACGAAGAAAGTATTCCGAACGCGCCTGATGCTTGCTGGGACAAGAACGTGTTGGAAAGACAAGTCTAAAGAAAACTCTTACAGGACAAGGGTAATCTCTTTATTATTCCCTTATTTCTTTTTAAAAATCTCTCTCTCTCTGTCTCTCTGTACTCTTCCTTGTTTATTTGTCTATGTATGATGTATTTTCTTTTATTCACTTGAGAAAAAATCGACAACTTTGTTATCAGTCATATTAAGTTACTCTGGTGTAATGAATACATTGAAACCTTTCGAATCTCCTCATGTCATGCTTCTACTCTATTTTACCTTGATCTTGCCTTATCTTATTGTATACTCGCCATGGGGGAATAGCTCTTTAACACTTATGGACAAAGCTAATATTGTACAAAAACGGGCTGTTAGAATAATGAATAATTTTGGTTTTCTTGCATAGCTTTCCCAATTGTAATATTCTTTAAATAGTTATATATTAACAGTCGACAGATAATTTACCAGATGCTTTCGTCCCCTTTTTTCATCGCATATCTATATACATACATTATATATAAATTCTTATCCTACTAGACAGACATATCATTTTCATCTCCCTCGAACTCGCACCGTTTTTGCAAACAAAACACTTTTACTGGACCCAAATTCTGGAACAGCCTGAATAACGAACTAGTTGAAAGCCCCGCCCCCCCCCCCCCCCCATTAATTATTTTAAACGAAAGCTCAGTTGTTACCTTTTAGTAAGTATGTATTTTGGAGAGTTTTTCATTCCCAATTACGTCACAAATTATTTTTCAATTGAATTTACATCATTCAACAATTTGAGATTTATACAGATTTAGTGATTTAGTGATTTAGTGATTTAGATTTATTGATTTTAACTGCGAAATATTTATAAATCATCATTATCGGATTTGTCTGATTTTACCGAATTCAGCTTGTTGAACGTTTTGAATACTGTTGCGTATATATCATTATCATTAATATTATTGTTATTAACATTTTTATTTATATTACAATTATTATTCTAATTTGTTGTAATATCATTATTATTATTATTATTAATATTATCATTTTTTGTATTTGCTTCAGATTTGATCAAAATGAGGTAATAACGGACGGTGTAGAAACAACAAACGCATGTGAAATTTGTATCGAGGATGCAAAGGCTGGCGAAAAAATGTGGTCAATTCATAAAAAAGGACATGGGAATGAAGATACAAAAGGTAAATATAAATTTTAAACAAGATTTGCCTTTACCATAAGAAAAATGGCATTCTCTGCATAAGTATATCTTTAAATCTGACATCAAACTGTTGGTGACAAACGAGGATGGAAAACACTTTTAAATCAAAACTTAAAGCGTACCTTTTCATGTTAATATCTTAATGCTACAATTTATAAGCACATGGTGGCTGTGGTTTATAAATGTATTTTATACCTATTACTATTCTTATCATTATTGCCATTACTATTATTATTGTTTTTGTTGTTATTATCCTTATCATTAATACTGTCTGAAACGATTCCTGACATAGCAATCACAAAGTTATAGTTCTTGCAGTGGTAATATGGATATAAGAAGTAAACTGAATTGTCCTTATAATGTCATGGCAATACCACTGTGTTTGTACTGCTATGTAAATATATATAACGATTTTCCCATTTCCTTTATAATCATACTTCTGTTTTACATCAATTTCTTTCAAAAGCTTCTTTACCCTTCAAAGTTGTTATTCTTATTATGGATAACATTTTGTTAGAAGTCATAGAAAAACATAACCTTTTCAGCCATAAGTTTGAGGAAAATTATATTTAGTCAAGGAGTGTATTAAAAAAAAGTAAGGAGTTGCATGACATCACATCTAACCTCTAGCTATCTGGTAATTTTTAACTTGCTATAAAGGCAGGATTGCACATCAAATCGTTCATTTAATCATGTAGAGTACATGTTATTTAAATTACTCTGGAATCATACAATCTCATATTACAATGTAATAACTGATATATGATGATTTAATTCCAAAGAGGATGAATATAGTAAAGCTCTTGCGGATGACATAGCAAAGAGGCTGATCGTGACCCCATCACAGGTAAATATTATCTCTATACAGATATCAGTTTTGTCATAGTTGAGGTAAACCAGTAATAACCCGATCTCAAATCGCTGCGACCTTACAAAGACCATACCGACCACCCCGATCTGAAAAAATTATCAAATCAGGTGATAATCGCCAGCTAAATACAGCAATTTGGCAAATTAAAGACTACACCACGACTGTACTGCGATGCTTTGACGTCAAAAGCGCTGCTGACTCGCTGTCACTAGGATTACACCTAGACCAATGCCAACCAAGTGGTCGTTTCCCTACCTTTTCGATACAACCTACAGGATCGCCTATGTAGGACGCTGTCGCTACGATGGTGCTGATCATATTACGCTTCTAGTAAGCTTCTACTACGATTTGTGGCGATGTCTATATAAATCAGGGGTGTTCAAGCATTCCTTTAGTTCTTCCCGACTTCGAAGATGAACGGCATCAAGCGGCTCGAAAAAGTTGCCGACCGTGCTTCGCTTTTATTAGAAGATTTTTAGACAGACATCTCACCACGATGCTACCACGCTGCGTGTACGATAATAGCGTTCCCACTACGTTCCTAATAAATCTTTACCCCGCTTATGTTGTGCACGTTCAAAATAAGCATGGGAATAGCATGCAGCTTCCCGACCTGGAAGATCTCGCCCCGACCAAAACCACGCACATGGAGATCTTCCCACGTTTGGCCAACGATTGGCCCCGCTTGGCGACGCTCTCGGCCAGTTCTCCATCGTAGTTGAAGCGGCGTCTATGTGTGACCGGGGAATGATAACGAATGAAATGGCTATCGTACTTCTTCATCCAAATGAAAATCTCTATAAAATAAAAAGTTAATGTAATAGTGAGTTATGATTATGATGGAGAAGTGAAGTTCAGCATATAGCTCCGTTTAGTCTCATTTGACAACGCCCCCTATCGTCAGAGTCAGCAGCCTTACATGTTAGCCTATGGATTTTTACCCCCAAAAATCGTTACAAATTCATCTTTTGTTTAAACGAAAAGCACATCCATCCCGACGTACGTTAATACTAGCTCTTTCATTGGAACCCTCATGTCTCATTGACTTTTGAAAGTTCACCCACCGTAATTTCATCAAAATAGGTCGCAAGCTCGCCATTGCCTATATAACACATGTGCAACAAGTCGAACTTTGGACTCAATTTACCACGCGATTGTAAGGTAATAAGTCAAGCACACGAAGAATAAGAAGCCTGAATTATCATAGATCAGTCCTGATTTGTTCATTATGTCCATTTCATCCAACCCCCCACCGTAATTTTTCCATTTAGTAGAAGCAAGCATTTTGCCGAGGTAAGCAAAAACATGAATATTCATGAACGGTCAGACAATACAACCTTTTAGTACGTAACGTATAGTGAGCCGTATCGCTCTTGGAAGTGTAAAATGGCCGCCGCGCGTGCGAGCCCACTTCAAGCGTTATCACGGGCGGGAATGGGCGATGATCCGTCCAGGACGTAGAGGTAAGTGGTTTGTGCTTGCAATGTTCCAGCGAGTGAAAATGAGACAACCCGAGCAATATGCCAGAATATTTTTTTTTTAATTCATGGCGGTCATTGAAACAACTAAATGATATCGGGAATCGTGCTCAATGAATTTGATAATAATAATAATAATAATAGTAATACATTATATTTCTATAGCGCTTATTACAATGTTTCTAAGCGCTTTACAAATAAATTTGATCAGTAAGTAAAGATCAATACTTAAATGGGTTGTCTGATGTTACAGTGCACTACAGTATATCGAGGTCGCTGTTTCCTTTACATGTGCATTTCATACATGATACTATATTTTCATTATTTTCATTAGTGTAACACAAGTTTATATTTAACTCGGCATTAGCCATTCAATTATGCATAAACCCTAATACATGCATTAGCTGTTTGCATCTGGAATGTCAAGTACATAGTCAATCATGCAATGACACAATCAATTGCTCTAGAACAGCCTAGAATGACAGCGTAAACGAAAAAAGAGAAGGATCATCTCATTAACCACTCAACAAAGTAGTTCTAGTTGTAAATCGTGATGCGGTTAGTGCAAGCTGTTCGATGAGAATCTTAACACTGGTTTATTTTGTGTACAGGATCAAGAAAGTTTGGAACCACACAGCGAGTCTACTCTCGGCAGAGGCCTGAATCCTGTAGAAGCAGGTTCGTGAATGTATTTGTTTTTGTTTGTTTTTTGTTAGGTTTACCTTGTTTGCGTTGTTTATTTGCGGTGATTGTCAGCTTTGTTTGTTTATTTTCCTAATTCTAGATCAATCCTTTATTCATCGTTCATAATATATAAAGTTTAATAAAAATTGATGACAAATTATGACATTCATGTTGTTAACTTCATTTCTGTTTATGTTTATGTTATCTTTATTGATATCATAATCGCCATTATTATTATTATTATTTTGTTATCATCATGATTATTATTACTGTCTGGCACGTTTCCTGACATATCATTATAGTTCTTGCAGTGGTAATGTGGATATAGAAGTTTTTGTACTGCTCAGTAAATGTCAAATTAGCGAATTGGTTTATAGACTGCATAGTATTTTGAAGTACTTTCTAATTTCCTGTACAATCATATTTTGTTTTTTCCATCAGACTTTGTATTCTTATTATGGAAAGCATGTTGTTAGAAATCACCCCAAAAATACATTTTTCAGCCAAACGTCTGAAAGAAAACTATATTTTAGTCAAGATATGTATTGGCACAAATAAATCTGGTAATGTATAACCTGCTACAAAGGTATGATTGCACATCATATTGTTCATTAAAATCATATC
This sequence comes from Strongylocentrotus droebachiensis, assembly GCA_035222895.1. Taxonomy (NCBI): domain Eukaryota; kingdom Metazoa; phylum Echinodermata; class Echinoidea; order Camarodonta; family Strongylocentrotidae; genus Strongylocentrotus; species Strongylocentrotus droebachiensis. The sequence continues at coordinate 99,954 of JAVYIG010007193.1, read as the reverse complement.
AATTAAATCACTTTGAAGTCATTCAATCGTACATAACAATGTACTATATGATACCATAGTATAATATGATTTTTGATGATTTACTTTCATAGAGGATGAATATATTAAAGGTTGTGTGGATACAAAAGAAAAGAGGCTGACCATGACCCCAACACAGGTAATTATCATCTCCATGCAGATATTGTTTTTCTGCTTTAAGGGAAAACCAATGAGAGAGAATGAAATGGCTATCTTTGTTGGTAATCCAAATTACAATATCTATGAAAGTAAATGTAGTCGTGGGTTACGATTATGAAGAAGATGTTAAATTCTGCTAGAAAAAGAAAAACAAACGAATAACCTTAGAAATTCGCTCCAAGAATTGGAAAGCTGCTCAATATACCTAAGTAGTAAGTACAAAATGATAATTTTATGGGCTGTCTCAGACTACAATGCATTACAGCAGCGTTTTTTTGAACTGGGATGCCGGGGTACCCTGGGGTGCAGTGACAGAAATTAATTCAATATTTTTTGGGTTGATCCATTATAAAATAAACGTCAATTTCGTGAAGAAAAAAATAGAAACCGTTGTGTAATTTCTTGAAGAAATAACCTTGTAAAGACAATTAAGAGTCTTTTTCCCACACTCACTTCAGTATGTCGCAATATTTAGAGACAGTAGGACTTTAGAAAGTGAATTGCCTGAATAGCTACATAATTAGTCTCTTTTGACAGCGTGGTGCTCGAATATATCTTACATTTTTATATCGAAACCATCTTTTTACCACACTAGTTTGCCTCACTCGCCCAGAACATTTAGGAGCACGAGATGCCCGAATATCCTTATTTTATTCATGCATCGAGGTGACCAAATATATGATTTTAGATTCATGGTTTGAGCAACGAGGTTCCTGCAGATATGAATCCCTATCTTATCTAGTGTTTTTTGTTTACAATATAAATATTGTACCTCTCTCAGAATGTCATTGCTTTTGCTCATTCGCTTCGCTCGCTCCCTAGTGTTACAAACGAAATGTGTCCGTAATGTTCGTAAGTGTGTACATGCATTTGAGGTGTACCAGAGTGATTGAAATTAATCTTCTGTAATGAATTAGGGATTAGGAAAATGAATTTTCTGTAAGTAATTCGGAAAATTGGGCTACACGAAACTTTTTATTTTCCAAAAGGGTGCCGCGACTACAGAAAGGTTGAAAAAAGCTGCACAAGTATGTCGGGTTGCTGTTTCCTTTCCATATTCATTTCATTCATGATATTAAATTATGATACACAAGTCTAACAGCAACAAAATATGTAAACAAAAAATTAGAAGACAGATTCTTTTCATCATGCTCTTATGAAGTTCAATTTCATTACTGCAACACAAGTTTACATTTAACTCAGTATTAGCCATTCAATTGTTTATAAACCCTAGTACATGTATTAGCTGTTTGCATCTGAAATATCATGTTCTTAGTCAGTCATGCAATGACACAATATATTACTCTAGACCAGTCCAGAATGACAGTGTAAACGAATAAAGAGAAGGATCATCTCATAAAACAGTAAAAGTATTTCTAGTTGCTAATGGGGATGCGGCTAGAGCACGCTGCTCGATGGCATTCTTAATACTTGTTTATTTTGTATACAGGATCAACAAAGTTTAGAACCGCACAGCGATACTACTCTCGCCAGAGGCCTGAATCCTGTAGAAGCAGGTTAGTGTTTTTTGTATTTGTTTAAAGTTTGTTTGTGATGTTTGTCTGTTTTCTTAACCCTCGATCAATCCTTAATGTATCGTACATAAGATATAAAGTATCAATAAAATTTGATAACAAATAAGTATTTATTTGTTAAAACTCCTTTAAAGTGTTACAATAGAAAATTGTTATTATTCAGTGATCAATTTGAACTGTAATAAATTCTGACTTATTAAATGTCAGTTACATGAAATATTCTCATAATAATAATGATTATGATAACAACAAATATTCACATTTGAAGGCCTTATTTAGGTGGTAGAATGATAGTGCACACGAACCACTCCACTGATTAGTAATTTAACCAGGCGCTATTTTACTACGGCACACATGCCAATCCCACCACATTAACGTTCGCATCTTTCTTGATACCCATTTAACACCTGTGTGGAAAGTGGCAGATGCAGATAAATTATGAATGTATATATCCTACAAACACATACATGTATTTCTCTTTTATTACAGAAGGATTTGTCTTGGATAAGGTGGAGGCGCTCAAGGCTAAAAAGGAAGATGACAATATGCCACATCAAATAGCAAGTCTGGTGGAGAAAATGCTTAAGGAACAGGTTCACCTTAGGGTAGAATTCAACTTTGAACCTTGTATCTTTATGTGGGATAAAATGTACAAGGTTTTCTACAATGCCTTTTTGATGCTCAAATCTTCCACTTCTTTGTTCCATGTTGCATGGATAATAATCTATCCGCGTTTTACCATAGAATAGAACTTTTAGCAGAATGTAATGAGTCTGTTTCTTCAAAAGCGCAACGAACCATATTTTTTGCGCAGCTAACAGAAATTACCATGTTCAATTTATGACTGTCTCGAAAGTGAGTGTTAAGTAACATGACCTTATACGTTAATGTTAACATAAACGTTTATACAGAGCTAGGACTGCAATCGTACACATATCCACCTCTGACAACGGGTATGCTATTCTGCGACAGTTCATGGTATCATCGGATTATGGTTTGTTACCACAAGAGTGTATAACTGCAGATAATCTATTAGACCCAGAAAGAGGGAAAGATGGAAAGTACCAGTATTTATAAATCCAAGAAAACATACATATAAGCATACCAGTTGATCTCAAACGTATTCGGTGTCAGGAGTGGGATGAAAAGATCCTCAGGAACATGAGAGTGAGAAAGATATATCAAGAAAAGAAAAAAAATCCTTTAAAGGAACAGGTTTCCATGGAAAAAATACCTTGTAAGGGAGCCAAAAACAAATGTACTTGCTGCTCCTTCAGAGACATGTTGGACTGTTTACATTCTTGTTTGCTGCACTGGAGTGAATATATATATATATATAAGATACAAAATGGTTATTTGCTTACTGGATGTTTTTTACGCATACCCTGCTATTTAACAAATTATGCTACAAAATATTGGGAACATCAGTACTGATCCTGAACACAATCACGAAACCTCTTTGTCCAAACTTGTATCATGAAGAAATCTGTAGAAGATTTCTTCATGATACAAGTTTGGACGAAGAGGTTTTGTGATTGTGTTCAGGATCAGTACTGATGTTCCCATTATTTTGTATGAAATTTATTTTGATAATTGTTCATATAGGTGTGTATTCTTTTAATTCATTTCTCAGGAGATAGGAACAGTCAGGACTGATAGTGGTAGAGGAGAAGGAGTCTCACTAAGTATATGGGACTTTGCAGGACAAGACATATACTACACAACCCATCAGGTGAAAGAACATTTTAAGAACATTAGAATCCTTGTAAGTTATACCGTGGTGTCATGAAAGCAAATGTGAAAAGTATTGTTAGATTCTGGTATTTAACAAAATAGAATACATTTTTTGTTTAATACAGTCTCCCATACACCTATCATGGCAATCGTCTCCAAAATATTTGATATTTCTCCTGTGAGTTTTTTTCTGATCAGTTTCATTGTAGATATCTCATTCTCGATATAATGCTTCAGATTCAGGGCACATGGATTCAAGTACATTTAATATGCACATTAAATACACCCTTATTACGTATGAGAAAATTGATTTGTTTAACAAAGGCCCTAATTCAACCAGTCCAGTTACGTGAAGAAAAAGAAAAGAAAAAAAAATCAAAACTACAAGGGTTAGAATTATTTAGTTGTTAATCATATATAAACAGTGCTTGATGTCCCTTATTACTATACAAATAGGAGAGCATAATTATAGAAACAACATAGCATGGTAGTTATTAAATACTTATGGATCATTTTTATTCCCTTCTCATGTAGGTGTTTTTGACGTGGCGAGCCATCTATGTGATTGTCTTTGATCTCAGTAGACGTTTAGATTCTGTCGTTCCCCCTGAATCCAGAGACGAGTTTTATGAAACGGTATTTCTTTATTTCATTCTATACTGCTTGGTAAAAATAAATTATGCTTTACATGGAATATTTAAGTGGTAGATAGTGTTGTGTTTTTCTTTGCCAAACATTGTTTCTGCCAATTTTTAATTTGTAAACTTTTACGTACTTTCTTCATTTACTACTCGCGCACAATTAAGACAACAGAACTGCAGAATCTCTGTCTACCAACACAGCTACTTTCCAAGTGTGGTCTGTCTTTGGAATGTTCTCCCATGTACAGCGGTGTCGGTCCCATCTATCGAGGTCTTCAAGAGCCGCCTCTCTTCAGTCACTCTTCGCTAAGTGACAGATGCTGTTTTTTACTTGCACATTAGCTTCAAGTTTTTCTTATTTGTCCGTCACTGCACTTCCCTTGCACGTGTTCCTGCGACCGCGCACCTTTTTTTTCTGCACAAAGTACGACAATACTCTTTTAGAGGGATGTACTACAATGGAAGAAGAAGAAAATGTATTTTTAAAGTAAAATTATTATGATAGCTCTTGTTCATTCACATTTCGACTCTTTTTTAATATATAGCTTTAACTACCTGTTTTCTTCTGGATTAATACATGTGTACATTTTTCGTGTAATTAAATCAGTGATCATGGTGTGAGATTAAATAGTTGAAATGTACATCTCTTTGAAAGTCCTTCTCTGTTTTAAAAAAAAATCACTTTGGTCTACAAGGTCATCCTGCCAATCACTTCCACACTTGTGCAAGTCATTAAAAGATCAACTTTTGAGAAAAAGAATTACCAATCATAATAGATGGTAATTTATAACTAATCATGAATCAAAGAGTACTGCTATATCTCTTGATGATTAATTTACATCTTATTTCACCCCATCCTTTAATGATTTCTATTCCTGTTAGTATAGCAGAATTTATTTCCCTCAATATTTTATATTTTATTATGATTTTTTTGTAAAGGATTGCCACGCTTCAAGCTTAGTTTATGATGCAATGTGAGGAGTAGGATATGTATGCGTTACCCTGTTAGAATGATTACGAAGCATGATGTGTATGTGTGTTTTTAACCTTGGCCATATCATACATACTTCTTTACAATTAAACCACAGGCTAAAAGAGGTGCCAAATCAGAACTGACATGTCTAGAGTTCATCAATTTCTGGTTGTGTTCCATCTTCGCCCATGCTGTGGCGCCCTCTTCGGTCAGGAATAAGAGTACGTCTAAAACCGCCCAGAAATCTCCACCAATATTCATTGTTGGTACGCATCGAGAAAGTGTGAAAGGAGATGCAAAAGAGAAAAAGAAAAAGGTAATGGTTTATGATGTACAATTATGTTGATAATAAAATAATAATTTTGTTTACCCCCTGGAAGCCCCATTAGTATCAGCTGTTTTTCCTGAGTGCCCTGCAACTGTTATCACCCCTGAAGTTGCCAGGTACTCATTTACACCTTGATGGAGGGTGGCAAAGTGGATTAATGTCTTGCCAAATGACGTTAGTGCCTGGCTGGAAGTAAATGCCCTACTCTACCGCCACCTCCATTTTGAGTTTTGAACCAAGAGTGAGAACAAACAGACAATAACATGAAATATACCCTTAATACTCCACTTACACCAACAACACCGAAACCAGAACGACAAAGATCGAGCAAAAAGTACCATTATTACCATACACTGAGTTTGACTGACAGCTTCAGTCTCTGAAATCGACGGTTGTTCCGCTGAGACTAAGTCTGGCTCCACGACCACCTCTGTGCAGAGACTGAACTACGTCGTATGGGGGTAGTGAGAGGAGGTATTGGATTGGTTCGGACAGACCGAAATGAATGAGATGCTACGAGTTTTTTTCACTCTTTACGTCTACAAATATACACTTTGGCTGCAATATTACACTCCCTGTTATTGTAAATAAAACAAAATAAAAAAAACTTAAATATATATACTTTGCATGAGATTACACTCGCTGTTATTGTAAAAAGTAGCAAAAACTAAGATATATCCTTTGACTTACGATAGCTCCCTAATTTAGCTCCTAAATTGACGATTACGGATCCACTGTCCACTTGACAAATGTCAGTTTTATTAAAGAATTCCCCATACCAGACGTTTTTTTCTGTCTAACCCAGAGTGGCGATTACATTGATCGTTTGGATTAAGTTAGGAGTCAGTTTGCCAGTGGGATTGGGCTATGGCATTATAACAGCTTGACTATATATAACCTTGCAACATTTAGATTTTTACTTTCTTGTAAAAGGACATTTTAAATGAAAATTTTATCCTAATATAGTATTGGTTTTAATAGTACCAGAACATTAGAGAATCAATTCAGTGAAATTTTGAGTAATACTTGATTAAAAAGTAATTAAAATTAATATTTGTTTTATCTAAACAAATCTTTCGGTCATACGTGCATCCTAGACGCAATCAGTACTACTTTGTTTTTACACAGCCCCATTCCTTCATTAATAAGCTAGACAATGACAATTCATCAAATGTGCACTACTAAGTAAATGGGAGACTACCTCAAAAGATAAGTCACATAATTGCTAATTTGTATTTCATTGATTGCAACTTTAAAATTTAATGACAGATTTTGTTTCTGTTTCTCTCATGGTTTACCTTGTCAGTAATAAAACCAATGAGATATCATGGGGGTCCTCAATGAGATATAGTGGCTATTTCATATCGGAGTTCTTTTTGTTTGCATAGACTATCATGTTCTCATCTAAAGTAAGGTATGCATTCATGTTTAACATTATGACTAGAACATTTTTTTCTTGATCATTTCCCCCTTTTTTGTCTTTTAGATTCGCTCTGCCTTTGAGAAGATCCGTAAATCTATCAAGAAGAAGCCGTTTGAATGCCATGTGGTCCCCAAGTATTATGCCATTGAAAACAGATTAGTAGACACAGCTGAAGACGTAGACACAGATGCTGAGGTACATCACGAATAATCTCCAACTATTACAATTTATAGTAACCCTGAAGCATCAGAGTATTACTGATTATCATTTTGTTGTGTCTCTTAAATATTGTCCACATTTCTAAATTATGGCATATATTAAGATGCTCTTCCGAACGCAAAGAACTGACATACCCGAACATAATGAAAGCTGCTCACTCTATGACGTGATGTGAAAACCTTTTGACATAAAATCTCAGTCTGTTGTGATAGTAATCCTAAATTAATTCTTTACTCATAGAATCATATGAATATGATAATTCCCAAAACACTTTCGATTTCATGCCTAGTTCCTAAGAAGTTATTCAGAAAAAAAATATATTTCCTTTATTTGAATCTACTACGCATGAAAATATTCCAATATGAAGATAGTACATGTGGTTATACTGACATTGATTTGTATCTACTGTGCTTGGCGAAAACTGATTATAGGCATTTACTACCTAAAATCAACTGGCATTAATTTAGATAGTAGTAATTCATCTTAGAAAACTTGACACAAGCTGCATGCTTTAACTGCCTCTGGTAATAATACAACTGCATTCATATTGTTTTTGTGTTTGTTTATATGCCTTGTGGAAGAGAAATATCAACTCTTTCATTACCAATTGTCGATTCTTCTCAACATGTTGTGCTACATCTGTACAATTATTCTCTTTCTTACTCTAAATTGATATTTGTGTGCAATAAGCCTAATATTCCTGAACATGCTATATTAAATTTAGCGTTGAATGTTTAAAACGGGATTGCCTTAAATATTCTGATTTCGATTATCCACATTCTCGATACTTCTTTTCTGAATCTGTTTACAATATTGATGTATGATGTTACCATTGTTATTTTGTGAGATTGCTGACGTATTTTGATGTTTATATTATGATGTGAATATGATTACGTTGTAAAACAGAGTGTCAGCCATGAGCTGCATGTCACTTTGTTGAGTTTTTTAAATGTTAAAAACAATCAATACTTTCCTTTGTAGCTGGTTGCGTTGAGGAGACATATTGAGAAAGTAGCGATGGCAGAGCCTTACATGGGAGAAGAGATTCCGCTCAGATGGCTCTTATTTGAGGAAGCTCTAGCTGCAGATAAAATCAATTACATGACATTAGATCAGGTAGGACTGCAACGTGTATTCTTGCAACTTTAAAATAATGTTTATACATGTACGCGTAGTTCATATGAGCCAAATTATGTTGTTTTTTCCCCTTTGAAATATTTTTTTTCCCCCTTCAAGTTTGTCATTTGTATATTCTGAAATTTTTAACAAGTTGATTTTTATGTACCGGTATTTAATTCGCAAGCAAATGGAAGTGTAGTCCGTAGTTTGTATTTTTATAGTTACGTACAACTCTCTTGGTATTGTTGGAAATATGTAATGCTATATTATGAAAATTCATCAACGATACCCTTTCAATTTCGTAAATTGCCCAGTTAATGCCTGTAGTTTTGATAATATGTAGTGCCTTTGAAAATCTTGGCGCAAGATTCAGGCTACATGTTGCCTTCTGTAAAAGGATTGCTTTATAAATATTCATATTTTGAATAATTACACCCTGTGTAAATAAAATTTAATGTTATTTTTATGATATGTTTTTGTTAGATACTATTTTTGATGTTTTTCTACCAATCAAATGATGATTTTAAAACCATTTTATTGTATTCTCCCAGACCAAGGAACTGACGCAGCCATTCGGGATGGAATCGGAGGGTGAACTTCTCACGATGCTGACCTTCTACCACGACCTGGGTAATGTAGTCTACTACGGAGGCATTGAAGACCAGCAGTCTCTCCTACGAGACATGGTGATCCTGAATCCTCAATGGCTAATTGATGTCTTCAAGCAGGTCATAACCATCCTGGATCCTGCAGAAAGGGTGAGAAACCTCCTCCATTACACCCTCATTCAAATATGCTGTGGTAAGCTGCAACGGTTTTTTATATACTAAATGAAAACCAATAGGTAATTTACGCGACATCGTAGTAGATGTTGCTAATTGATGTCTTCAAGCAGGTCATTACTGTCCTGGCTCTCTTGGAGAGTCTTCGGGTTATGCAAATGTCAGATAAGGACTTTACCATATGGGGAAAACTGAAGGCTAATCCCGGTGATCGACAAAACTTGTTATTAAATAAACACCCAAACGGTGTCAAATTCTCCATGACAGTCCTCTTATATGTGTTTTTCCAGGACGGGATTATGAGTGATGCCTGGACCACTCTTGAGGAGGAGGGTATCTTAGAGGATAGGTTGATTCAGCATATGTGGCAAGGCTTCTTGGAGCAGAAGGAGGCCTTAGTCAAGCTCATGGCCAAGTTTGATCTCATCTGTGAGGCTCATGTAGAACGACTCCAGCAAGGACAACAGAGTGGACTAGACGATGAGGTAAAGGTCGAGCTAAACGTTGCTCACACCCCTAAATTTCAAATTTTAAATTAATTCTGGATACCATAATTGTTCGTCTATACATCTTTCTTCAAACATGTTGGTTTGTGCTGTGAAAAGGAGGGATTAATTACAGTTTTTAAAGCTTTTACAAATGGTACTAAAATGTCTATTTTCTCAAGTTTGGAATCAAAATTGCCCAATAGTTCGATGTTGTCATGAAACTTGCCACCATTTAGTAGCAGGAGTGGGATGTGTGAAAAAAAAATGATGAGTGAAATATGAATTGCTTTTTTATTTTCTTGCTTATAATTTACAAATTGTATTTATTTTTCTTGGTATATTTTATTTTATATTCATTGTTTGGATATTTTTTCATATTTTAGGTATCAAATGCAACAGGGAAAGTGGTAAAGAAGCGCTACTACGTTCCTTCCAGGCTGACGTCCCATTGCTCCCCAGAAGAGATTGCACAGATTAAATCTTCTACAGACTTTTATGTCGACTTCAGGGGCTTCTTAACAGGTGAGGATGAATTCATCATCTGTTTACAGCCAGAAGGGTTTTAACACGTGTACTGTATCGCTGAGCGTATGCTCTTCTTGCTCCAAAGGGACTGTATGGCAATTAGATTGCAACAAGGTTTGTATAAAGTCAAACCTGTCGAAGTGAACCCCTCTCTATAAATGCCACCTGTCTAGAAAGACCATGCATTTGTTCTCCCCTGAGAAAGAAATATGAAAGAAATATGTGTCCTGAAAGAACATCTGTCTACATTGGCCACTTGCTCTATTTTCCTTGAGTGGCCTCAATAGATTATAGGTTTTTGCCAAGGATGACCCATGCATCAAGAGTAAACAAAAAGTTTACTATGTCCAACTCACGTATTAATTTGGAGATTTAAGGATTGGCTTCAACCTTGAGTAGAAAGAGGATAAATAACAGACTATTTGTGAAACAAAATTGGCATCAGATTTGGCTACAGTATTCTTTTTATTTGCATTAATGATAATGATAATATCAGAGTGCACATATCCACTACGCAAGGTGCTCAATGTGCTCCAATATTATCGCCAGCTATGCTGGGCTACTGATTGTAGATTGCTCCCAGCAAATCAAGGAATCCTTCCCTGCCGGTACCCTTATAACACCTGAGTGGAGAGTGGCAAGTGTAGAGTAATGTCTTGCCAAGTGACGTGTCAGGGCAGTCAGGTGTAAAAACCTCTAGACATAATTATGACTATGTCGATAGTCGGAGTTTCATCCATCTTGTTAGAAACTCGTTTCTCAGAAATATATAATTGTCTTGAAGTATTATTGCAGCTAAAATTTCTTTTGAGCAGGCTTTCACAATGTCGCTAGCCATAATCTGTTGGTCATCTCTCTTGTTTGTTGATTCCACAGATGGGCTATTTCATCGGTTGATGACGAGAGCAGTCAGATGGATGGGTGAAAGACATGGAGAACCAGTCAATCTTTACCATCGTCACATCAGTCTAATGGTTGATGGAGTGCATCATGCCTTACTAGAGATGTTACCTCCTCGTGAAGCAACTATTAAGGTCTGAGCAAGCGTCAGCAATACCTTTTACTTACATTGTGGAGATACTGAATTGTAGGTAAAGTTTTTGAGGCCGCGCATCGGATCCCTTCATAGGCACTGAATAGCCTCCACCGGGAAATGTTATAGTCATTCTCCTGAAGTCAATCACACGATACGTAGAGAACCAAAAGCTCTTCGGGGCGCTTATTTATTTTAAAGAATTGCATTGTGTAACCCTGAAACGTTACCTATTCAGTATCATGGTGTGGTTCTTAGTCCTGGAATCCGAAAAGCGGAACTTCATGATAGAATATCTCACCTTTAGTGTTTTAATTTGTATTAAATACACATACATTCTTAGCTGATAAATGTATTTAAAGGTAATACAAACTTTTGGGGAATTTTGAAAATGGGGTGGATAGTGAATCTTTACAATTTTGATATATTTGGATGCCCCTGTGGATGTTTTATAAGCACTAAAAAAATTAGCCCCTAAAACACTTCTGTTTTCGAGAAAAATGTAATATACAAATTTACCGGTGCTCCCGGTAAATTTTGATAAATTCAAATAGCGCCTTTGGCCGTACAATGGTAGGTGCGACCATGAAAATCTCAGAATATGTAGTTGTGATATATAATTTCCAAACGGGAATAGCTAATCGGTCGATTTTAGTCAAGAAACATTTTTTTTGTTTTCAATGATATTTTATTTTCTCCATTGCTTTTCACAAACAATAACAAAATCAATACATAAAATAATCTGCATGTTAATATTATTATATAGAATATGATTTTAGATTCACATCTAAATAATACAAATGAACTTTTACTATTTACATCAAATAAAGCATGAAACATGCATGCATGAAGAAAAGGCATGAACATAAAAAGACATTTAAGAGAAGAAAAAAAGAAGGAAAAAAAAAAAAAAAAAATACTTACATACACACATACACACACGTGCACAGACACCCACACAAACACCCACTTAAAACATGCCTACATTTTGTGGGAATCTCGACCATTATATCAGCTATGTCCATTTCATTGCTTCTATTCGCCTTCCTTATTTTATTTATTTTGCACGAAGTTATTCTAAATTGTCCCACTTTCTAAAATGATATGTGAGTGTACCTCGGTCCCCAGCTAATTTTTTCTCCTCCTTTCTATTTTCTAATAATCTTTTCTTAATCTCCAAATAAGTTGGTGGTTTTTGTCTATTTTTACTATCTATAAATATCATATATTTTATCAAAATTATGATATGATTTAATAACTGTTCCTTCCTTATGTTAAACGCAACTTTTCCTACATGGATACCTTTCCAATTGATATTTGTAATTTCTACTAAATTAAATGAATTCCCACACTCTTCCCAAATTGGTTTTACTTTCTCACAAAGACAAAATAAATGCTCGTAAGTTTCCTCATATTTACCACAAAAAGAACATAAATTACTATTAACCATTTTAAATTTATATAAATGTAATTTAGTATATATAATATTATAAAGCATTTTAAATTAAAATTCTCTAAGCTTACTATTCAATGTGCACTTTCGAAGTCTTAAAAATATTAATTGTATATCTTTTCCATGAATATTATAAGTCTGTTCTAAATGTCGTTCTGCATATGATTTTTCTACTCTCTTATTTAATAAAAAAGCGTATATAATTTTTGAGGTTATTTGATCTAACATATATACCTTTTCAAACATAATAATATCCATATCCAATTCCCTATCTATATTTGAGTGAGTATTTTTATTTAAAAATTGTTTCCATGAAGACGGGATGCCAAGAAAAATACGTTGTATTTTACTAATTTATAAACTATTTAAACCTTTTCTTTGAAATTCCTCATTAGATTTTATATTACCTTCCTTATCAACAATATGATGCAACTTATAAACATTTTTGTTAAATAATCCCTCATCGAAAGGAACATGCCATCGATAAAAACAAATCTATTATTATAGATAATCTCATTCCTCCTAGAAACACTTTCCTTTAACAAAAATATTCTCGTAGCCATCCAAACATCCAGCATGTCTCTATAAAATGCTGGTAATACTAATTCAGATATACCTACGGTTGCATTATTATAAAATATCAAAATTTCTCCAGCATCTTTAGTTAAATAATTAAAATATTGTTTCCATCCCATGTTTGCATCCCCCGTTACAAGTCTTTTTACCCACATAATTCTCTGCACTAAAATAAATAAATGAAAGTCCGTTAATCTTAGTCCACCTCTACAATAATCCAAGAACATTACATTTCGCTTAATCTTATCTTTTCCTTTCCACAAAAATTCAAAAACCAGTTTATCCAAATCTTTAAATACCCAATTTGGTACTGGTGTCAGCGCCGATACATAAATCAATTTTGACAAAATAAACGTTTTTATCAATTTTCCCCATTAAAGTTAAATCTCTTTGTTTCCACCAAGACAACAACTTTTTTATTTTACTCAAAATTTCCTTATAATTTGTCCTTTCCTGAACTTCAACATCTAAAGAAAAATATATACCCAAAATCTTGACCATTTGTACTACTTTACCAAATGGAAGAGCAATATTTTTATTTTGAGAAGGGCCTAACAATAATATAAAAGTTTTTTCTTTATTAATTTTTAATCCAGAATTTTTAGCAAAATTTTCAAACAGTTTCCCCACCTTTTTAACTGAGTTTGAGTCCCGAATAAAGAGAGTCATATCATCTGCATAAAGAACTTGTTTTACATGTACGTTATTAAAAGTAAATCCTTGAATTTCAGGGTCTTTATATATTGAACGAGCTAAAATTTCAATACAAAGTATAAACAGATATGGGGACAGGGGGTCCCCCTGTCTAACACCTCTCTTAATATCAAAGTACCCAGTAGATGAGCCCCCATTAAAGACACAACTTTGAGCATTATTATATATAGTCTCCACCCATCTACAAAATGATGGTCCAAAACCAAATGTAAACAAAACCTTCTGCAAAAAAGTATGTGAAACAGAATCGAAAGCCTTTTCAAAATCAATTATCATCATATATCCAGGTATTTCATTGACTGATGTATGATGAATTATATCATCTATCATTCTAATTGCTTCACCTATGTTTCGATCCTTTAGATATCCCACCTGGTCGACAGAAATTAAATCATTTACAACTTTTTTAATCCTTATAGAAAGCACTTTAGTCAAAATTTTGTAGTCTACATTCAATAAAGATATTGGTCTATAATTTTTTATAAATAAGGGATCTTTTCCTTCTTTATGAATCAAACTAATGACCGCCTGCTTTTGTGATGAGGAAAGTTCCTTCTTTCCAAAAGCTGAATTTAAAGAATCTACAACTAAATTTCCTATCAATGGCCAAAACAGTATATAAAATTCAACACTTAATCCATCATTCCCCGGGGATTTATTAGATGCCATTTCTTTCATGGCTGCAATACATCCTCCATTTGTTATTTTACCTTCACATAATGCACACGAATCTGAATTTAATTTTGGCAAGTCCTGAAAAAAATCATCCACAAAATCAATTTCCTCTTCCGATTGAGCATAAAGCTTACTATAAAATGTATATATTTCTTGCATAATATTTTTTTGATCAAAGCTTATATCTTCATCAATATAAAGTGTATTTATCAATGTTTTCTTTTTATTAGACTTCATTAATTGGGTAAAATACCCAGTGTCTCTTTCTCCGCATTCATAGTGTGATGCTCTAGAACGAATTTTAATACCTTCATTTATATAATTATAACAATCCTGTAAGTCTTTTTTGTTTCGTTCTAAGTCATCAACTTTTTCCTGGTCTATTCCATTCAGCAATTCATTTTCCAGCTTCAAAATATCTTCTTCCAAATGTTCAATTCTTTGTTTTCGTTGTTTCGCCTTTTCTTTTGAATATTTTCTACTAACATTCCTAATTTTCATTTTCAAAAAATCCCATAAAACTCTTTTATCTTCTATCTCTATTCGAAATTCTTCTTTTAATTTAATAATTTCCTCTTTAATACAATTGATATATTCATTATCTTGACATAAACTATTATTTAATTTCCAATAGGATCCCTGAAACTTAAATGAATACATTAACTTATCGTACAATTGCAATTGAATGGCTGAATGATCCGGAGCCGTAGAAGGTATTATATCACATTTTAATACTACATGTTCTATCTGCTTAGAAGCAAACCAATAATCTAATCTACTTTGTATACATGAATTTACTTGCCTATACGTAAACTGTTTCTTCAATCCATTCCTTACCCTCCAAACATCCAGCAACTCAAATCTATCTAAAAATTGTTCAAATAAAATATGAAATCGAGACTGAACATGGTGTTTACTACTTCCAAAATAATCTAAATCTTTATTTAAAATAATATTAAAATCTCCCCCAATAATTATTGCATTATTTTCTTTATTAATTTCTTTTACTATTTTTTCAAACTTGACCAAAAAATCAATCCTTTCTGATTCCCTTCCTCTTACTGGCAAATAAACATTAGCCATTATCAGCTTCATCCCCTGAATAATACATTCCATTATAACATATCTACCATTATTATCTGAAATAACATTTAACATCTGAATATCTAATTTATTATCTATTAAAATAAGCACCCCTTTACTATGGTTTGTCCCATGACTAAAATATGAACTCCCATTCCATAGCAATTTCCAAGTCTCCTCCACTTCAATTGTACTATATGTTTATTGTAAAAAAACAATATCAGCACCTTTATCTTTACACCACGTACACATTTTTGCCCTCTTTGACTTTTCTCGAATTCCTTTGACATTTAAAGAAAGAAAATTACATTTAATACAAATATCTTTATCTTCCATAACTATATATGAATATGAATATATTCATGTATTCTTTCCTCCCTATATAAGGTTCTAATACACAGGATGGCAGAAGCAAGCTCAATAATATATAATTACTAACAAAATCAGCATACTGGTCGAGATCCCCAACTACGTAGGCAATGCAATTAACACTCACACACAGCTCACACAACACACATAATAACTTAACTAAACGAAATTGCAAGATGTATACACTAAACATTCCTCCTCTGTGAGGTCTCTTTGAGGTCCCGTCCCCTCTCCCCCTCCTTACTATATAACACATGTAAATTAAACGCATTCATAAACATTTTCTCATATATTGGCGCTCGAATATTCGAAGAAATGGGGGGGGGAATTATGTTTCATAACATTTCAAGAATTAAAAAAAAAAAAAAAAAAAAATCCATACAAAAATTCAATAAGTATTCCATAATCCATTTTCCCCCCATTTCCAAACACTTCAAATTCCAACTAAGTTTCATCAAATTTAAATTTCAAAATTAATATTTATCAAAATCTCTCTCTCCTCCATTACCAAAAGAAAAAGAGAGAGAACAAAAAAAATAACAATAGCAACAGCAATAACAATAGCAACCGCATGCTTCGGCAAACATTGTTTCATAGCTACATTAATATCTTGACCTTGAGAGGGAGCTATACAACATAAAGAGTTTATTATTTATAATTTCATAAATTTAGACTCGATTTCAACCGCGACAACGATCAATGAATATTGTAGGAACGCATATGCTTCCAATATGTTAATTTGAACCAAATTCATGATCCCATGCCGAAGCTTTGTAATACCTTTAAGATGTAATCACAAGCCTAATAATTGTTTCTATTTCTAATTTATCTTTTTGTTCTTGTTTTGTTTTGTAATGTTTTGTTATATTTTGTTATTCGATAATTTGTAGTGTTACATCGTATTTTAATTGTATAATGCAATTAGTGCTCTCTTGCAAATCAGTTTATGTGCGCTGAGGAGCATAATCTTCACAAAAAAAGCACACAGTATACAATTACACACCATCATATTATTAATTTCTTAATCTTTTCCCCTTTACCTTTGGTGTTGAACATGTCAGGTCACTGTATTCCGAGGAGCGGTTGCTGATTCTGATCATGATGGGGATAGTAATACCCCTCCAGCTCCATGTGCTGTCAAAGAGGTAGGTAGCTCATCAGGATGGTTACAATAACTACACAATAGACATGAACAGAGACGGAGGCGCATACCAGTTCTCTGGTATTTGCGCATTCACAAAATATTGTTTGTGTTCGATTGGAAAACTGGTAGCTTGCTTAAGTCTGCCAGTTTAAATCTTAGCCTCTGAACCATGGAATTTAAACAGTTTTTGGATGTGTCATAGAACGTTTATTTCTAATAGAAAGTACAGTTAACTCTGCATTTAGTCAATTCGGTTAGGACCGCGAATAAATAGTTTGACTTAGGCTAAATGTGACTAAAAGTGACTCTGTAATATTGCCTCAGGAACTGAAACAAAATACTGAATTTAGCTCATGCTGCAATCATAACTATATACCTTTAGGTCAGTCAGGAATCCCATGACTTTTACAAGTCGGTCGCCTGTCTGATTATCAAGATATTTACGATTGGAAATCGAAATTTCATTTCGTTTTCCTAACGGTTTTTATAACACTAAAGACTATTGGGGAAAATGAGTATGGCAAAATTGATCACTCAAAGATTTTTACTTTTGGGGGGCACTGATCATTTTGAAGCGCAATTTGTTTAGGGCTTCAATATTACACGATATCACAGACACTGATGACATGTAGGGCCATGCATTTCAGAGTTAACATTGTTAAACGATGTCTCTAAGAAGCGTACATAATACATGACTTGCATAGGTTTTTCCAAAAAAAGGTTTAACTATAAACGACAAAATATGACTTTTACTTGAGTTATGCAGAGTTAAAGAGAAGGTTCATTGATTTAAAAAATTAACTTTAATGTCATTATTGCAAAGGTGACACTTTGATTGGCCAAGGTTATCAAAAACCAATGCTTGGAAAAAAAATCAAAATAATGATTATTAACAATTACAAAACGATTAGATACAGCCCCGACATAGCGCCTGAAAAGCTCCCCGGTCGCTGCTGAGATATGACGTCACATGTTGAACATGATGTACACAAGCAGACGATGTCCCATGACATCTAACACAGTGCCTGTTTTTTCATCTTTTCTTGAGTTCTTCTCTTACTCCAATACCCTTAGGCGAAATTTGTAATCTTTTGCCTCATTCTAAACCCCGTGCATGGTATTATTCTGATGAAAAATGCGAGGATAAAAAGAAGGGAACCCGTCGCTTGTAAACAAAATAAGACGCCATTGTATTTTCAGCTGCATACACAGCGGCGTGCTCGGCGTTTCAAGAGGGAACAAATGAAGTCCATGCTATCATTCCGGAGGTTTTTTTAATTTGAAAGTGTGGTTTCTTTGATTGTTCATTAAACCCTATCCTGTGTATTTACAAACAAAATAATTTATTTATCAGAATGGGGGTCCTATCCCTTTTTGAATAGTGTATAATTCCATCACATTTATATACACTAAACTCATTAAAATTTGAGAAATAAAAGCATTGCAATTATGTTCATTCTTTATGAGATGTCGTCTGCTTGAGCAGGGTTGGTTCATATAGTGACGACATTAAAACATCGTTATTTTTCCGGCGAACCTCTCGCATATACCAGATGCTATGGAGGTTATTACATTTGTAATTTTATAAATCACCCGATATGCAGTTGACTTAAAACTTGCATGATGGCCATCTGTTAGCTTACCAGTTTCTGGTAATACGCTATTTGCCATATTTGGATTTTCTATGAACCCGCACTTTAACTGTAATTGATTTCTTTGAGTCATGTTAGATTGGAGGAGAGTAAAATTAGACAAAACAGTTAATATAAGCCATATTTTACATCTAGTTTATGTGGTAACACAGTTCAGGTATCAATCTGTGAAACTTTGTGTTTCATCAAAATGGTAGACCTTTCTCAGACCGTTCTGTGTCAGTAGGTTTATGGACAAATGTAAATGAACTTACAAGAGAATAGTTCATGATTAATTTTGGTCGAGATATATTGGAAACCAAACCTTGAAATAAATGTGCTGATTATGGATTAGGAAGATGAGCGGACCATTTTTTCTTCTCCACCCAAATCGGCAATACCTGTTCATGTGTCTCGGACTTTGTTAGGTTAAGAGATAATATAAGCCAATGTGACGTGCTATCAATGCACCATTCTAATGACAGCTTCGTTGTAGATCCGTCTACTATGAGATGTGAATTTAAATAAAAGTTAAGTAAGCTTGAAGTAGCCAAAATTAATTTAAAGATAAAACATCTGTCTTGGGGCTGTTTGTGTATTTATGGCAGGTGATGGACTTTGTAACGGAAACCCTTGATAGCCTTATTCAGCACTGGGCTAGAAGGATCGAGTATGATGTGCGGTTTACGTGCCCGAGACCGAAGTGCAGTAAGAAGAAACTGCTTAAAGACTGCTACAAAGGAAAGTCACTCAAGTGTGGACTACATAACATCCCTACGGCTGCAATCAAAATCAAGTTTGGTAGGTATATAAGGCTTGGTACCCCACCAAAACTATTTTGCTCTCTATTAAAACAAGTCTCCCACGCAGAAAACCTATGGTCACATTAGTTAGTCTCTCGGATAGTCTTTGAGTGAGGGAAATGTAAGATAATAACTTTTCCATATAGATAGGTAGTCGAATCTATTTCATTAATCATGAAAAAACATTTAAATAAAATAACATACAATATCGCATAGATATAAATTCAAAATAATAAACATTACAAGGATACGCACACAACATAATATACATCATAAAGGTAATCTGGACAAAACATCTACTGAGTAATAATTAGGTTTTAAATCTCTTTCAAGAAACATTGAGTGATGGACCAGATTTGATATATAACGGTAAACTGTTCCAGATTTTGGGCCCTTTGAAAAAAATACAATTTTTAGCTAGTGAGGTGCGTATTTTTGGTAAATGAAAGTCTGAAGTTCCACGTGTGTTATAAGAATTTATATCGGCATTATAACAAAAAAAATCTGAAATACTGTGTGGTATATAGTTTTCAAAATATAATTACATACACATTGCAATTTCATAATCAGAGAAATCAAATATATTCAACATATTCAGGTTATTAAATAACGGCTTTGTATGGGCAAGAACATTTGCATGCGAAATGATTCTGGGTGATCGTTGGTTGGTGAAAAATGCGAAGCATTACATAAGGCCTGTTGGTCATAAAACTAAAGGCTAATCCTGGTGATTGATAACACCTGTTATTTGATAAACAGCCGAATGGTGTAACATTCCCGATGAGAGCCATTGATGCATCTTTAATATAGATAAAAGTCACTCATGTGTAGACTAGTTGACACACCTGTACACACTGACATAGAATAGGGCCTGCATGGAAACCAAGTCTTTACTTTCGTACGTGGTGGGTTATGTTATACTTGATTTTCTTCATACTCCTCAACTATTATGCATATGTGGGGGGTTCTTACCGGTACCTTTCTTCTTAGGGAGTCCACCCATGAGATCATACAGAGGTGTGGCTATCTTAGAAAATCCAGGGATGAATTTCCTGTAATAGTTAGCAAATCCAATAAAAGAACGAGCCTCGCGGACACAAGTAGGCCGGGGTGCGAATTTGCGATTCCCAAACCATTCAGCTATGGGAAACATTTTGAGCAACGTGATTGGTTAAAAAAGTTATAAAGACACGCCCACATCGACGCGAGCCATCTCATCATGGCGGTGCGAATGTGTCTGGGGGGCATAGAGATATATTAAGTATATATCTCTATGGTGTGGGGCCAAGTCCGAGTGAACCATCAAATCTTCAAAATGATTTTCCAAATCTGCATGTAAGTAGATATTTAGACCCTGTATTTAATTATTTTATTATAAAGTCGCCATGATCAGATCCGTGTCTATGACTTTTGGAATGATGTTTGCATGAATGGGCTGCACATAAACAATGGATAACAGTGGGCCTGTATGTGCCTGTAGCTAGCTCGCGTGTGAAGTGCATTGTACCTAACAACATAGCGTATGTGCAGTCCTGAGTGTTTTGTTGAGCCTAGCCATGCATTGTTTGAACATAGACAATCTAACTTAAAAGATCTATCATCTAAATCTACATGTAACTTGTGTTATTGTCTATGTTCAAACAATGCATGGCTAGGCTCAACAAAACACTCAGGACTGCACGTACGCTATGTTGTTAGGTACAATGCACTTCACACGCGAGCTAGCTATACTAGCCTTACAGGCACATACAGGCCCACTGTTATCCATTGTTTAATGTGCAGCCCATTCATGCAAACATCATTTCAAAAGTCATAGACACGGATCTGATCATGGCGACTTTATAATAAAATAATTAAATACAGGGTCTAAATATCTACTTACATGCAGATTTGGAAAATCATTTTGAAGATTTGATGGTTCACTCGGACTTGGCCCCAGACACATTCGCACCGCCATGATGAGATGGCTCGCGTCGATGTGGGCGTGTCTTTATAACTTTTTTAACCAATCACGTTGCTCAAAATGTTTCCATATAGCTGAATGGTTTGGGAATCGCAAATTCGCGGCCGGGGTAGCCCAACTTCTTAGAGATTCAATTTTGTATGGGTCAGTTTCAATTCCTCTTTCTGAAATGATGTGGCCCAAATATTTAACTCTTGTTTGCAACAATTTACACTTTGACGACTTAAGCTTAAACCCATGTTTCGCCAAGCGAGCAATTACAGCTTCGAGCCTCACAGGATGTTCATCGATGGTCTTACCATACACTATTATATCATCTAAACAAACGACACAACAAGTGTGATTCAATTCTCCTAGGCATTTCTCCATCGCGCTTTGAAAAGTGCTGGGAGTATTACAAAGTCCGGAAGGCATGCGATTGCACTCCTACAATCCAAGCGGAAGGAGAAGTGCAAATGCAGTATTGTGCTTTTCTTTCTCATCAACTTCAAACTGCCAGTAGCCAGATTTGAGGTCCAAGGAGCTAAACCACCTTGCACCATGGAGCATTTGGAGCGTCTCATATATTCTTGGCAAAGCATATGAATCGCGGATTGTGCGCTAATTAAGCTGGCGGAAATCAATGCAAAATTTCAAAGTTCCATCTTTCTTGCGAACAAGACCGCCAGGGCTTGCATACTGGAAGAATGATTCCCTAATGACGCCTGCTTCGTGCATAGACCTAATGTGTACACGCACTTCTTCATATATTGAGGGAGGGATTCGCCGGTACCTCTCCCGAAATGGCTGTGCAACATTGGATTGGATTGAATTGAATTGAATTCTGATTTTATTTCATTCTCGATTAAAAATAACATTGATACAAAAGATACAAAATTATTCATGAACAAATGTAGAAATGAAATGGGGAACTACATAAATAAAGTCCTTATGCCTTGTACAAGCAGAGTTCCCAAAGCATTCATTGCATAATGTAAAGCAAAGATAAACAAAAACAAAGATTTAAACAAACATTAATAAAAAAGAAACAAAAAAAAAGAAAACAAAAAACATACAACACAAATATAAACATAAGATAAGTAACTATACATATTTGAGATAAAGAAACTACTTCAACTTTTTTTTGAAGGAATTAACTGACTTGCAATCAGAAACATCATTGAGGGGGGTAGTGTGCTTGATGATACTACTTCGCCCTATATCATGATCAGATATGCTAAAGGCATGGGAGTATTTGCCCAAAACCTTTTCAACCTTATCAACATCATAGGGGGAGGCAAGCGAGTCCGAAAAATCTTTCTGGTGTAGGAAACAACTAAGCATTTCCCTATTATAATTTTCTAAATTATTCAACTCCTCAAATAGCCCTAATTACAAATTAGAAAACAAACAAACTATTATCCTTTCAATTTTTCTTAGATTGCAATCCTTTTAAATTTATTTGGTCATTACGGCCTCTGATAGAGATAGGATTTAGTAAGTTACCTTTATTTCATTGCAAATGCAGAAAAGGTGACAAAGGAACATACGAAGAAATTGTAAAAACTACATGATATAAAGCATTTTGACTCGATCATTTCCCTCTTTCAAAATCAGGAATAACCAAGCCATCACTAGGGAACACAACTACAGTAGTCGACACTCCTCCTCAAGGTGCATCAGTTGGTGAAGTTCTTACGTCTACAGCAAGGTTAGACTTGTTCTTAATTGCTAATCTGCTTTTTTATCATTCTTGTTTAAAATCTGATTGATGCGATAAGCCAAAACTTAGGGAACAATATCGACATTGTTCTCAGATATTAACTATATGCAAGCCTATATCAAAAAGTTATAACCGAGATTTTGTTTGCGTTCTGGTACAACGCTTTTGCAATGTTTCTATCAACGCCCATTGTGACTACAATTCTGATTTATACTGAAAGGTGTATGGGCTTATCCCCGTTACGACACAGCAGAACAAAGAAAGAGCGGAATAAGATTTATAAGAGTTCGATGAAATCACATCGTGTTTTACCAGACGTATATTCAACGTAGTTGATATTCTATGATCATATGACGACACTTTAAGCATGTCAGAGTACTCAGATCAACCATACTGAAACCAGGGACGTGAAACAGAAGGATTGGAATTAAGCCGCTCCCCTCTGACCCCATGCTCCAAGCCGCCGAAA
Organism: Strongylocentrotus droebachiensis; assembly: GCA_035222895.1. NCBI lineage: Eukaryota > Metazoa > Echinodermata > Echinoidea > Camarodonta > Strongylocentrotidae > Strongylocentrotus > Strongylocentrotus droebachiensis. Next base: position 76,395 of record JAVYIG010007193.1, on the reverse strand, counting down.
AGGTATGCGCTAATCTGCAACTGTTGACCAGGTGGAGGGATAAAAGAGCGCATGAAATTTCAGGACTTAGAATTCCTTCATCAGAAAATGGTATTACAGCAACTGTTCGCTGTATCTTTAAATGATTTCTCATCCATTGTTAAATGTGTAAAGAATAGAACAAGCGAACACAAACTTGTGTAATTTCATCCTTTTTCCAACTGCAAAAATCCAAAAAACCACACGCAAAAACACGCATTAGCAAACTTATAGTTATCGGAGATTGTAAATTTATTTATTTACCTATTTATTTATTTCTAATCTTTTGACAGGGTAGTCCATTCACTAACAAGTAGTGGTCTTCCATGGGGCCCTGAATGAACATATTTACATCGTTTATAACATTTATACAGAACAGTTACAAAAATAATACTCGTTTGCAAAATAAACATATATCATTAACCTAGTAAACAGTAATGTCAATAGGAAAATATTAATTAAGTCGCAATTATGTGAATAAGTCATGAAAATATTACAAAACATGCACGTAGTGTATGTTCGGCTGAGCCATTCGCAAATTACAACTTTGTTTAAACAATCTCTTAAATGAATTGACAGAGGAAGCCGTTCTCAACGAATTATCTAGCTTATTCCATTCAAATATGGAAGAAACAATTGGGCTACACTTATAACAATCAGTGTGAAATCTAGGCATACGTAAACATCCACTGTCTATTTGCATTGTATGATGCTCATGCACATCATTAGGATTGATTAAGCCTACCTAAAGGTAAAAAGGTGTCTAGTGTCATCCATTTAAGACTTATGAACAAATCAGCCGACGGTGTGGCATAAGTCTTGTTCAATATTATTCTTGCGGCCCTCTTTTGATTTTTTTGCAGCTTAGTTGTATGAGAGTGAAATCGGTTCGACCATACAACAGAGCAGTAATCTAATCGTGGCAACACTAGACTGTTATAAAGTAACTTTAAGGATTTTTTAGGCAAAAAAACTCTTTGCTCTCTTTATCATGCTAATGTTTTTCTGGGTAACTTTATTTACGTTTTCGATTTGTTTAGACCATTTCAATTCTTCATCTATCAAAAGTCCTAAGCATTTGGTGAATTGAACTCTTTTGATCAAATTGCCGTTTAATGAAATGGTGAAAGATTCAATTTTCTTGAGATTAGCAGGAGAGCCTAATAACATGACACAAGTTTTTTCAGTGTTAAGAACAAGACGATTTTCCTTAATTCATGCCATGACTCTGTTTAATGCAACAGTTATTTTTTCTTCCACAACAGTTGCATCATTTGCACTGACAGTAAGTGTCGTATCGTCAGCATACATATCCATGATACCTTCAGGAGTACATTCAGGTAGACTAATAACATATATTGAAAATAAAAGGGGACCAAGAATTGAACCTTGTGGCACACCTAATTTGATGGTTGATGGATGCGACTTGGCTCCTTTGAATTGAGTCACTTGTTGTCGATCCCCTAAATATGATTTGAACCAATAAATAGTCCTATTACTACAACTTATACAAGCTAGCTTATGTAGAAGTAGCTCATGGTCAACGGTATCAAAAGCCTTACGAAGATATATGAAGGCAACTCCAGAAATTTCTTTGTTATCAATATTCAACGACCATTGATTTACAAGTTTTGCAAGTGCAGAAGCTGTTGAATGTTTAGGTCTAAAACCAAACTGATTAGGGTGTAATAATTGATTCACGTCCAAGAATTCACTGAGTTGTTGGTGGACGGCCCTTTCTATAATTTTACTCACGATAGGTAATATTGAAATGGGGCGGTAATTATTCAAAGAAGAAATATCTCCAGATTTGAATATTGGTACTACCCGAGCCTTTTTCCATTCACGCGGAACAACTCCTGTAGACAGGGATTTGTTAATGATATCACAGAGAGACTCTGCGATAACATTCTTCGTCATCTTTAACAGTTTACAGCTTATGTGATCTTCACCAGTTGCTTTATCTATACTCAGATTATCAATCTGTTTCAATACAAAATCCTCAGTAATCAAATTCAAATTAAATTACGAATGAGTTGGACCAATATTATTGTCCTCGTCTACTCTCAATTGAGACTTATTCCTTCGCAGTTCCTTTGTAATCTTAGTAGCATTAGAAATGAACAAGTCATTAAAAGCTTCAACAATATTTGCATTGTCTGACACATAAGCACCATCAACATTTATGCTATTGGGAGATATAGGTAATGACTTAGGCACAAGGTTTCTCAAACATCTACACATTTGCTTACTATTGTTATGATTTTGCGAGATCTGGTCTGCATTATATTCTCTTTTTCTTTTCCTCATGAGATGAATAACTGTATTCTTTAGATATTTGTAGGTGTCCCAAAGATCATCACTTTTGTTAGCTTTAGCAGCTTTGAGAACTTTATCACGTTCCGTCATAAGCTTAACAATCTCGTCAGATATCCATGGACATGCCTTTTTTCTTATCCGCTTTTTACATACTGGTATGTGCTTGTTGATTATATTATTGAATAGAGTCAACCACATATCCCACGCAACATCAACATTATCTATATCTTTTATGACCTGCCAAGGAGTACTTCTCAAACATGAGATTACATAAACGGGACATTAAAATATGCACAAATTAGCGGATTATTCTATATTATATCCTGCATCAAAAATTTGTTGGCTTTTGATTGGTTGAGAGCTCGTCACATGACCAAAACTATTTGACCTATTTTTAGAAAGTACTATATGAGAGTACTATTTTGGTTTACAATTTGGGAGTTGAAAAAAAAATGTGATTTTTTTTTTTTTTTTTTAATTGAATCAAATTTTTTTTTAAATCTTAATTTAATGAAAACAAAATATTTTAAATCTTTTTAGATAAAAATTGACATTTTTTTTTTTCTAAATTTTTGTCCCAAAAAATGTTTTTGTTTTTGTATTTGTTTTTTTTATAAATTTTTGATGCAGGATATGAAACAAATATACCATGCCTTCTATTCAAGGTACTGTTTAAACTATGGGCCTCGGTGACTCCAAAAGTACCATTTGCTTCGGGGCTACGCCCCTCAGCAAATAAAACTATTGGAGTCACCTCTTGCGCATAGTTTTAACTAGAACCTCTCAAGGCAGTGTATATTTGTATAATATTGAGTTTTTTCAGAATCTAATTTTTCTTTTACCACCTCTGGCACACAAATTATAGGAAGGGTGGAGTCCTAAATTTGAAATATTGTTTGATGCACTATTCCCAATACAATCCCCATATAAACTTTATAATTTACACCGACATTTTGCCGGTAATTTTAATAATATTTTGTAATAAATGTGAAACAGGTGCCTGGCCCCCATAATTCACCGCAGTGGAAGCGCGGCTCGGAGCATGGCACTTCAAAGCCAAGTGGAATGTTACACATCCCATTGTTACGCTTTAGAACTCATGCATGCGTTTGAATAAATTACATGAGTTTCCACTCCTTTCTTTCACCTCCCTGCTGAAACACACCAATAGGTCGAGGCAGGTCTTAATTAGATTGAAGGGATATAGACAACTACTCTAAACGAAAGCAGAACAATCAGAGGAGCAAACTGATGAAAGTTTCAATTAAATCTGACTAAATGTAATGAACTTATGAATTTGTGAAAGTTGTTATCACTATGGGCACTTGAAATTGCCTTAAGGGGTATATAACGTCAATCTGTTCCAACATAAAATGACTAAAATTTAATTTTTTCAAAAATTTGTTCATGGCTCAGGAGGGTCTATTCTTTTTAGAAGACCTATACTTGTATGCTATCTATAATATATTTTAAGTAGTGCCCCAAGGGAGAAGGAATTTACGAGAAAAACAGAAATGATTGATATTTGTGTACACGGCAAATGGAAGAGTTATCCACGTCCTACGTCACAATCCACTGACCGAACTACCAATTTGAGATTCGCATAGATTTAGAGATGTCATATTTCAAACATTCATAACTTCAAAACTATTGGTCCGATTCATTTTAAACTTTTGCCATTAAGTTCTGTTATTTTTCTGCTCTCATACAAATCAACTTATTAATAGGGTTGGATTGCCCTTTAAGGTTTCCCTCGCGAAAACAAACTGATGCTTTACAAGGCATCTTATATTTAAAGAGAGTAACGAACTAGTAATTAATTAATACTCAAAAAAGGAGGGAGGAGGATGGGGGTGTATTCAACCCAATCCCCCTCTTATTGTTGTGGGTGGTACATGTTCGAAGAAAAACAAAACATCGAACGTACCGTAGCGCCTCCCCCCCCCCCCCCCCCCCCCGTTAGGGTTAAAAGGGAGGTCCACCCTGATATCAAGTTGGTTTATTAGAAGCAGACAAATAAGAGAAAAAGTCGGGGAAATTTTGGGCGAAAACCGATAAAAAAACAAGGAAGTTATGATTTGTGAAAGGTGCGGTCGTTCAAACCCAAATTGGCCACTCTGTGACGCATATTGGGAGGTCCCCTCCCATTTGCCCTGTACTCTTTATAATGTGTAAACAAATGTTTCATTATTTAAACATTGTTGTAATAACTTGTAAATTCAATAGTAGGAACCACTTGAGCCTTGCCCTTCTCCAACAATACTGAAATAATACAGTGCGACCCAGAAAAACGAAACCGAGAATTATCGATTTTTTTATCATAACCTAATCACGATTATAATTATTAAATGACACATATCTGTAAAGCTTAGATCCTCCTCTTTCATTTGATGCAACTCATATGATGCGTTTTTCACGCATGGGTGATTAAAAGCAATTTGAAGGAAGGAAACCAAAAAGTCATTTGGCGGGCGGTATCTGAATTTCGAAGGAAAATTCACATTTCTAGAAAGTTCATTTTCTGCTCTTTAATATGACACTTTAATCAGGAAAAATGAGCCAGGGATAACAAAGTTCTGTTTGTTCAAAGTGATACTTGCATTTCTATAATTTGATTAAACGAATTCGTTTTCACTGGCTGCCTGCCGTAGCAACAAACGGAATTAATAAAAGACTTAACTCCGTTTCGTTGACGATCACACATAGACAAAAGACTTCATGCATGCCTGATTGTCAATGAAACGGAGTTAAGTCTTTTGTCAATTCTGCTTTTTGCTTTGCCACTGAATCACGACTGTACGCAGCCGGGGCTAGGGTAGGGGGCAACCCCACAAATAAAATAAAAAGATTGAAAATGCAAAAAAAATCTCAATAATTAATTGCATTTTACCCCGGTCCCCAACAGGAAAATTCCTCTGGAGAGCCATGCATTATGGTTAAAAATAAGAATCGAATGAAATAATTTCAATTGTCTGGCTTGAAGTCTGAACTTTAACCAAGGATAACTTTTAAGTGATACTGATTATATTGTCCATCTATTTGGAATAATTATACTGACATTTCTATTTTGTATTCTTCTTATTCATGTTGGTGTTGCTGATGTTTGTATTCATTTTCTTCTGATCTTGTTGTTGTTGTTATTCTTATCCTACTACTACTTCTTCCTTTTCTTCTGCGCGTTCTTTTTCTTCTTCATTTCTCAGTCTTCTTTTTCTGCTTCGTCTTCTTCTTTTGCTTCATCATTATCATCATCACCATACTATCTTGTTCTTTAACAGCAACCTCTTCCTACTATTCCTCTAACAATATTCTAAAGGCTATGCAGCATTATCACTAAGATGACTACAGACTGCAAGTAATACAATGAGCATTATGGATTTGTTTAGCTTCAGAGTAAAACTATTACATGTCTTAGGAGTACTTCCTGGATTTTCTGAGGAGTTTCGATACATGTTCGTGGCTCCCGGAATCTCGTATAGAGGCCTCTTCACTACATAATAACCATTAGTGTAACTTCTATACAGTTTCAGATCAGTTAAACGACTAGAATAGTTCAATACTGAGTCCACATACTGAGTAATGTTATCTACATGTCTTTGAAGGAGTCATCTCGGACGGGAAGAGGATTTTGATGACATCTTAAAAAACGTGGCGCGTCTGATCTCAGACAACACGAAAGTAGACTCTCTCGGCAAGGCCCTTGGTTTTGATCCAGCCGAAATTGAGAGGTACATAGCCACGAACACCCGTTATCAGCATGTGACGTATGATGGTACATTGAAGATGCTCCGCGATTGGCGAGATACCCAAACAGATGCAGAAGAACGACCAGCTCTCGCAGATGCCTTGAAGCTGGCAGGGCTTGAAAGACTTACAGACATGTTCTTGAGGAATTCTAAGGTTCCAGATCTCCAAACCGGTGAGTACTCTCGAACAAAAATATTGTTTTTTTCTTCAAGTAATTTGTCAAACTCATGGGGGAAAAAAGCCCGCCTACACAAGCCTTGAAATTAGCGGCAAGGAACAAGGGGTAATTTATTTTTAAAAAGTTACCCCTCGCCCACGGGGATTTAACCAGGACCAGGGACAATTTTCAAAAAGAGATAATGAAACCAATTACGAAAGTTAAATAGGCTCAAACATACAATGTTAATGTTATAATGCGAATACTATCAATTTTAATAACTTCTTAATCTTAACTTTGATTTTGTTTGGTCTATTTTATTTCCATATAGTCCCATTTCGTTAAAAAAAATCATGTGGTCTAATCATCGATTGGTCTAATTATTATTCAGCCATAAATTTCATTTTGTATAATTGCCGATTGGTTTATTTGCCAGTTTTGTCCATTAATTTTAGGCCTTTGTCTAAATGACCGATTAGTCTTAAATGTTTGATGTTTTTTGTTAACCAAATTTGTATTGTTATTATTGTCAAAAATGTTTCGTCATACTAGCACACGCGCCACATACAATACCATTAGAGAGAGGGAAAAGAAGAAAAAACGTGATAATGGTTGTTTTTGTTGGTTAAAGCGCATGACGCTGAAACAAAATTTTTTTTCAGTTCAGTTCAGTTCATTTATTCAATTCATTTCTAAAATGTACAGACAGTTGTACGTGACAAAAAACATACATATTTACAAGTCATGAAATAAAAAGCAATAAATATTATAAGTAGGCCTATTACATTGTAAGAAAATGAATTATGAGAACTTTAAAATAAAGCCAGATTGGCCTTGTGAAAAAAAAAGTCCCCATTTGCTAGAGAGTGATTTGGAGGCTTCATAATAATAGTTTCAAATTTGTACAACAAAGGGAAAAGAAACAAGCAATGGATATGAATATATACATGCATAGAATATGAAATACAAAATACCTACATGGCATGTAGATGCCAACAGATATAAAGTGCATCCAAGTAATTACCCGATCCCCCCCCCCCCAAAAAAAAAAAAAAAAAAAAAAAAAAAAAAAAAAAAAAAACAACAACAACAACAACAACAACCTAAAAACCTAAATTACTTCCTTTTTCAAGTGGATGTTTTCAAATATCAAAGAGTTGCAAACTAAGCATATTTTGAAATAAAATATTGTTTCAATTTTCTTTTAAAGAAAGAAAGAGAGAGAGAGATGCATGAACAAATATAATTGGGAAGTGAGTTCCAGATTGTTAGGAAACTATATCGAACTGACCGTTGTACAAAGGTTTTCCCGACTTTCCATAAATGAAATAAGCTGCTGTTTCGTGTGCCATGGGAATGAATTTCTTTATTTATAGTGAACATTTTAACAATATTTTTGGGGAGGATACTCTTGAAGTAAAAATATCCAAGTAGGATAGTATGATATTGGTATAAATGGAAAATGTTCAAAGTATTCAATTTATGGAAAAGGGGAGCCGAATGAGTAAGATAATGACTACCAGTACATATTCGTATTGCCCTCTTTTGTAATTTGAAAATGACATCTAATTTGGTTTTACTACAATTTCCCCAGACAGTTATACAATATAAGATATGTGATAATATTAAGGCGTTATACAGTGAGAATAAGGCTGAACCAGGAAGACAGCTTCTTAATTTATACATAATACCAATGCATTTAGATATTTTGGTACTTAAATAGTTAATATGTGAATCCCACTTCAAATTTTCATCTATATTGACTCCAAGAAAACAAATAGATTTAGATTTAGTTATTGGTGTAGAATCGATACTTAATGTAAGATCATTGCAGGTTTTAGTCGCATTGGACAGCTTATTATGGAAAGATATAAAACAAGTTTTAGTCAGATTAAGTATTAATTTATTGGCCTTAAACCATTTAGATATGTTATGTAGTTCAACATTAATATTCTCTTGCATATCTTTTAAATCCGGCTGAGTAAAGAACAAAGTGGTATCGTCTGCATACATAATAAAGTCAAATTTGGTAGATGATTTTTCAATATCGTTAACGTATATGAGAAATAATAGGGGACCTAATATAGAACCTTGTGGAACCCCGTGTTTAATTAAACTATGAGTGGAAGAAGCATCATTGAATATGGTAAATTGATAACGACTACATAGATAGTTTTTAAACCATATGAGTGGGAGGCCATGTACACCATAATGCTGTAGTTTACATAATAGAATATCGTGATTAACTATATCAAACGCCTTTGAGAGATCTATAAATATTCCTATTCCAAAATCGTTATTTTTTACTGAAGATACAATTTTATCCTGTAAATCTATAAGAGCATGACAAGTCGAGTGGTTACTTCTAAATCCATATTGACTGTCTGTTAAGATGCTGTTAGCTATTAAGAATGAATACAAACGTTTATACATACATTTTTCCAGTATCTTTGAGAAGCATGGCAATATTGAAATAGGTCTATAGTTTTTGCAGAGATGAGAGTCATTTTTCTTATAAACTGGTACAATTTTAGCAATTTTAAGTTTGTCTGGTACATTACCTGTACTTATAGATAAATTGAATATATAACATAAAGGCTTTACAATCGAGTATATAATCTTTTTTACAATATTACTGTTGATGCCGTCAAAACCACAGGAGTTACTTTTCTTCAGCGATTTAGTAATTTCAAGAATTTCAGATTCAGTAATAGGCTTTAAAAATAACGATTTCGAAAGTGGATCATTTAAATATCCTTCAAATGTATCATTTCGTGCAACAACCTGAGAAGAAGTTAAAATATTTGTGCAGCAATTAATAAAATATGAATTGAATTCATTAGCTATACATTGTGAGTCATCTATTCTTTTGTCGTTGCATAAAATATACTGAGGTGGATTACGTTTGGATTTACAAAGTAGTTTGTTTATGACGGACCAAGTACCCTTGATATCATGCTTGGTTCGATTCAATTTATCACAAAAATATTTCCTTTTCACTTTATGTAATATATTATTAAATTAATTGTAGTATGCTGACTCTTTGTCAGCAAATTAGTTTTATCCAACACAAGAAAAATAGGTAAATGGTCTGTTAACTCAACAGAAAAACTGCCACTTTCCAGATTTCTTTCGAATGTATTAATAAAAATGTTATCAATGAGAGATGCAGTATTCATAGTAATACGAGTTGGATATTTGATGACAGGAGTAAGACCAAATGAAAAATTAATGTTTAGGAAATCGTTTGTATTTTCATCAGTTGATTTCAGTAAGTCTATATTAAAATCACCTGTCATAATAATTTCTCTTTTTTCAGTGCTAAGTTTTTCAAGCGTTTCAGAATAAAAATGTATGAATGATTTAATATCTGTGCTAGGCTTTCGATAAAAAACACCAACCGTCAGCCTATCTCTATCTTGTCTAAACAAATCTACACATAAATATTCACAAGTGGAATCACTTTCTACGGAGTGTGTAATTGATTCTCTTCTTTGAAAATTAATGTCATTTTTAATGAAAATACCAACACCTCCGCCTCTACCAGATTTTCTATCAACGTTAACAAACTTGTATCCATCTAAATGAAATGGAATTACTGGTAAACCACATATCCATGTTTCTGATATAGCTATAACTGAAAAACTGTTCTTTATGATAGATAGAAAATTAGAAATGTTCTCAAAATTTGTATGAAGGCTTCTGGCATTTAAGTGAATCATGCTGAATTCGGCACAAGACTGGAAATGTTCATTAAATTCAAAAGGGGTGTAGCTGTTACAAGCAAAATCTGGGTTATTGACATGCAGATCAGGATCAAGATCGTTAAGTGGGTTGTTCATACGAAAGTTCATTCTTACTTATAAGATTACACATTTTGATCGTAGCAATAAAGAAAGAAGAAGAGAGCGCAACTCTACAAAAATAAGTATTACAAACTATTCCGCACCTGAAGCATAGATGGAAATACATGTAAAAATACATGCAACATGCAAAAGAACGAATGTGGGAAGAATTGATATATTTATATTCTTTCATTATAGTCATAAAAGTCAAATTTATTATACGGAAATACAAAAACAACTTAACAAAACAGTTAAGCATAAACAAATACTACATTGATTGAAAATTCCAAGCAATGAATATATATATATAAATATATGTATAACAGAATTATATACAAATAGTACAAATAAAAATAAGCGTTCACTTTGTCAAAGTTTGTTATCGAACGATAAAAAGGGAAGTTTTTCCCTCCAGAAGATTGTTTAGTTCAGATTTAACATTTCACTATTCATTTGGCAGAGATTTCAGGTCATCCTCGTTTCTGATGAGTTTTTTCTTATGGTCCTTACCACTCAGTAGAGCAATTATTCTCCCGTCATTGCTCCAAGCAGCTTCAACATGGGGATGTCCTTTTGCCATCGCTAGGAGCTTTTGATTTTTGGCAGTCAAGTCTTCTACTATTGCTCGCTTGCGACCTTTCAGTTTTCGTCGGTTGAGTATAATCTCCTGGCGCTTCCTGTATGACTTGAATTTCACGATGATACCGCGGTAGGTTTTGGTAGGTGCTGTTGGGTCTTCGATGGCGCCGGGAGCAGGCTCTGGAAGGGGTTCACCTGGCATACCAACTCTGTGGCTTCTTTCGATGTCATCGACTGTTAAGTTGACTTTGAGGATGTCATTGACCATTTTCATAACAATGCTGTCTGTGCTTTCACCCTTTCTCTCTGGGCAGCCAAAAAATCGTAAGCAATTACGGCGGGAATATTGTTCCTGTGCATTGATGTTCACACTGACTGCTTTTAGACGATCAGTATGCTCGTTAACCTTCTTTTTCAGGTCATCTATTTCCTTATCCTTGGCGGTATTTCTGGTCTGCAGATCCATTATATCAGCTTCTTGTATTTCAATTGTTTCCTGCAAGCGGCTGATCTTCTTGTCAATGGAATCTTGTACAAGTGACAAAAAGTTTTTGTTGTGCATTATGTCTTTGATGACCTCTTCTATGAGAACAGTGTTCTCCTTCATCGAAGTAGATCGGGCTCTTGTTGTAGTAGGAGGTTCGCCCATCATGCTGGACAATGGGAGTATATCTAAGGTAGATTTGAAAGTCTTACTATTACTATTGAGGCAGGACAATAGGATGAATGAAGAACTTTGTCTCTAAATCTGTAGACTGGAGTTCGCTGAACTACACCAACTGAACTACACGAATTGCTGACAAGATAAAATTGAAGTCTCAGGCTCACATCAAAATCAGTACATGGTACAGTACAGTTTAGGATGATATGAAGATCGAATCTTTGATATTTATATAACTCACTGATTTCACTCCAAATGGTATCACATTTTGTTCCAAAGTCTTCCGGAGGGATGTATTCCAACAAATTTACACCATTTCACAAAATATCACATAGCAATGAAGAGAAATATGGTGAAAGATCAGAGATAAAAATTGTAATGTGCTTCTCCAGTCACACTCCACAATACACTGAATGATTTTTGGACGAAAAGGTTGTTTGAAAATATGTTGTTTAACGAAATGATGTTAGACTATATGAAAATTGGACCAAATGGTAATCTACGCCTATTTTTCTGTGTACATAGGTTCTGCAAGAGTTACAGATGAGTCCACTGCGAAGGCATTAATGAATTTCAACGTCGTTACTGATGACATTGTTAATCAGGAAGGTACAAAATATGTAATACGCCTAAGTTATAGATTAAAAAGTAGTCTGAAAACACGAAATTATGAATGACTAGATATCTGAAAGTAGAGTAGACATTTTGATAAAACTTTTAATGTATCATTCCTGCAGTAAAGTCTAGGTTTGAAATGAATATTGTACGCTAGGAAAAAGGTAATAAAATAATCTCATTCCCCCCCCCCCCCCAAAAAAAAAAAAAATGTAGGCATAACCGATAGGATCGGTGCACAATAGTAATCGCCATAGCGTATTGAGAGAGATAGTTGCGACAAGCTGAAGTGGATCCCTTCCATATTACTGTATGTGGGAGGGAACTATTATGAGACAAACATCTGCTATAATCCTTGTAAACATTAATTGCATTTGATTTCAACGCATTTACATTTATTTGGCTACTACGGCCTCTGGTTAACATGAGATTTACTAAGTTACCGTTATTTCATTGTAGATGCAGAGAAGGAGATGAATGAACAAATCAATATCTTGTCAGAAGAACTCGGTATCAATCATTTCGACCTGTTTTGTGAAGCCATTGGCTTTGATCTTGAACATGGTAAGAACCTCTTAGACTTGAACAAGTTCGATTACTCTGTAACCTACACGCAACTACTCAGCAAATGGAAACTGGGAAAGACCCTGAAAGACATGAACGACCTGTACAAGTTACTGAAGAAATTAGGAATAATACTCAAAGCGAAGTACAAAAAGAGCGCTCAAAAGTAAAATGAATCAATAACTGCTTCATTTAACTTATGTATGACTTTATTTATAATACGATTTCATCAGCCTAATGCATATCATACATGAATCATGTTCGAATTGCGTAATCGTCATTTTAATGGTCGCGTAAATCTAGAGATGATGGTGATTGAAACAGTCTTAAGTCGGCGGTATTCTGTGTTCACAGATACTGTTTATTAAAAAAAATATATAATTGCAATGTGTGTTTTCTTCATGTGTTTGAAAGTAATTTTGTAATATCTGGAAATATATTTTGTAATGTAATATTCAATTGTTCTGCATTATGCTATTGAATGCAGATTTTTCTTTGTTTTGGTTAATTTTTAAAAACTATTTGTGATCTTGTTTTATTTAGTATTTATACATTACCTCATAAACATTATCGATTGCCATTGTTATAAATACATATCTCATTAAAAACAGCTGTTTATATGGATTTGAAATTTTTGGATTAATGTTCATACCTTCCTTACCTGTACAGAATCATTTTAATCAAATTTAGTATCGTTCATAAAATATTTTAAACAAATCTTCTGGTTCATAGACTATATTCGTTTGAGAGGGGTGAGTTTTAAAGGAGTATTATATCTTTATTATCTACATTGCATAAACACGCCTATTGAGCATTTTTGCAGATGTTCAACTGTCAATATGGGCCTACCTAATAATGTTTACATGTAGACATATTTGGAAATCAAAGTTTATTTGCCTGTGAAAGCAAATGATCAATACAGTGCCTTATTAATGTAACCAGGTGACTGTTTTATAAAGACTAGTCACATACCCCCATCCTGTTTCCACATAGAATGCTGGATTACATGACTCACTTTATGCAAATATCTTTTAACACGTGACCCCGCAACATTTCTTTGTTCATAATTCTAAATACCTTTGAACTCGTGAACCCGCTTGACTCCTCGCAGTCCGTGTCACGAGATTAACCATCACACATCTCTTCTTCGCCTCCTGTTTTACAGGTAATTTACCATATTTTGTATTATACTTATATTTAGGTAAATCATTATTATCATGTTATATAACTTTGTGCGGTTGTACGGATGTATGATTGGATATGTTCTGGTGTTCGCATTTGTAGATATCGTTGTTTTAAGAGAAGAATTTAAGTTAAGAAAGTGTAGCTTTCTTGCAACTATTTGTGAAGCGTTATAATGTATAGGTGAATGGTACCCGCGAATATATATATATATTTCACATTGTACATAACTATTTAGCTTTCTTACTTAAAGATATGAGCTAATCAATATTTTGTCGTTTAGGAACCACTATTGTGATTCTAGTTAGCATTTGACATAGTCTAGTTGGGGAAATATTATTGCGATTTTCCATATTCGCTTTGATAACGTTTTGAGAGATTTCCATCTCAGAAGGAGGTAACCTTTGATTTGACATTGAACCGGCCAGATTTTGCTAGTCTATAAGTCCGTACTTTCTTATAATATGTACTGAGTTATTATGTCCTTTATTATGTCTAGGATCTTACAATATCATGCCAAGATAATAATCATGTTTATATGTGTTCCGATATACCAGGGATTGGTGTGGAATTGTCCTACAACTTTATAATCATTTATCTACGATACATTGGTGTCTGCGTGATTAGACTATGTACGTTCACACGGTGTGTAGGGAGTGAGCGCATCCTTGAGAACAAAGAAAGGATTACAACTTCTAACTAATAGTACCAGTACAAGTATTACCTTGACAAAGAGGAACTTGGGTTTTTTTAAGGTTTATTTGTCTCAACTCTGTAATCTGTATAGAGCAGGTACTATATTGTTAGTAGCTGAAGTAAATATGCTTTAGCCGTCACTATTATATATGTATGAGTGGGTTCTATTATGGTCCAAAAGACCAAAACGCTCATTTTTCTATTCCGCCCTTTACAGTATGAATTAAGTTAGAGAACAACAATTATTATTCATTTGCAAGATATATGTCCAGTTTACGAAAGCACTATATATCTATCATTCGGTAGTCTCCAGTTGTATATTATTAGTCAGACATGTATAAATCTATTTAGTCTATTCGTATTATGTTAGTTATAGTTTCTTTGTTATAATTAGTACATATTTGTTATCGTCTTGTTTACTTTATTTAGCTTTAGTCGAGTTAGATATTGGTTATCTTCATAATTCAGCAGTTATACGTTTTTGAGTATTTGTTATTAAGTTAATAGTTATACATTATCCATTCTAGTGAATGATAAGTCTTTGGTTAAATATTAGAAATGGACATTTTGTTGATATTTACTTTGCTATTGCATCTAATGGCTAATTTTGGATGTAAACCTATATATTAGTAAGATAGGAACTATAGAAGTGTATTTGTGTTTTCATTTTGTGAGTTTGTTTATGTGTTATATAGTATTATTACTTGTTATTAAAAGGCAGTCCGTGTCACGAGTTTAACCATCACACATCTCTTCTTCGCCTCCTGTTTTACAGACTCGTCTTATCTTTATTTTCGGTACCCTACTCTTACAAAAGTAACGAGGGCTACATTAACATACACACTAAGAAATAGGGGTACATTAGGGGTGCAGATCGCTGCTACAATAGCAGCCACCTATAGGGTGCAAGTCTGCAATACATGGCTGCTATTGTAGCAGCGGTTTGCACCCATAAGGGTGCTCTTTTGCACCTCTAAGGGTGCAAGTATGTAAAATTGCACCCTATAGGTGGCTGCTATTGTAGCAGTGATCTGCACCCTATAGGGTGCAAATTTGTACCATTATTTTTAGTGTGAAGTATTGTAAATGTCTTATCCTTTGATTGAACATAGATCTTCTGATTGTACATAGATTATGTATACTATTTTCAAAATGTTGTAGAAAGAAAATATATCAGTTTCAGTCAGATTATTATTTAGTTTTAAAGGTTATTATAATATTTTGAAAGATTATTATTTATTTTGAAAGATTATTTCTTTGTTGTTCTTTCTTTACGTTTTCACTTCAATTATTTACATTGTATATTGTTTATATAGGCCTATATATTTACGGATTAATTTTATGACAAGAAGTGAAAGGTATATTCTGCATCCATAATTCATAGTTTCATATGTAATCAGAATTGCTATATATAAGGAATTACAGCGTTATTTCACGACAAGGAAAAACATATGCAATTCTATAAATTAAACAATCGCAAATTTCTTTAGAAATTTCAATTCAAAGGAAATTCCAATACCCTATTGTATGCCACATGGAAATCACGTTCAGCTTACTTAATACGTCATTGTCATCTTCACACATTCCAAAAGGTGACGCACAAGGCTATTGAAATTGCCTTGGGTTGATATTGCTATCGTATTAAAAGTTGATAAAATTACAAGATAATTATATATTTAGTCGGTTATGCACAAGTTGCAGCTCTTCATCTTTTTCTTATTTTGACATCTTAATCAATTCAATCACATGGACAGCTGAACAATAGCACGTCCATTTTGACTCTGAATGAAATGGAAGCTAACCCAAGATTTACTTCAACGGTCTTCTTCCTAGTTGAATAATAATGAAAGTAACTCGTGAACATTATTATCACAAACTATGGCAATGTCGATTTTCAAATGCTTTTTAAACTGACCAGTGCTCTGCCATCCACGAACGAATTTCGATGATTAGGCTACCAATGAAAGGAGACATTATGACGATAACCTTATATTATATTCCAGCAAAGTTTAATATTGGCTCTCAAATCTATCAGAAACACCGACCTGGCCATTGTAAAAAGAAACCTAAGGACATCGTATACATTTTAAGAAGGCGGTTAAAACCAGGGTTGTCCGAACAGTTTCTTTGAATACAGTGCCATATTTGTAAATTATTGAAAATTTCCTTTATTCTAACAGGGTTGTAACAGAAAATAAGTCACTTTTTATCAAACCTATAAAAATGAATTTTGCCTTTAATCGTGGTTTAATTGTGTTCGTTATCTTTCTTTCAATCATTTAAATTGTAGACAGTCATACAAGTTCTTGTAATCTTTGTTTTGTTTTTCTATTTAACCATTTATATAAAGAAACAGGTGATGGGTTTATACTTCATAATTGTCATTGTCTCATTTTCTTTCTGTGCATATCCGACATGTCCGATAAGCAATGAGCAATATACCTAATTGAACATCAAAGTGGAAAGGGTGGAAACACTTTATACTCAGAATTGTTATTTCAGAGTGTTTTAAGCTTATTTCTATGTTTTTCTTCAAGTGTTGACATTACATGTACTAATAATTAAAACAAATATCTGTATCTTTCTACATTATCAGTCTAGTGTTAACATAATCATGGTGGGGTAGTTCTCCTCTTATACTAGGTGTACATTCTCATTCGTATCAAATTCATATACATCGTAATTAATGTATCCCTAACAAAAACACATATTCAAATAGATCACGGAAGCAACATAATTATGCTGTGAAACTAATTTTTTTTTTTTTTTTTTTTTTAAAGAAAAGCATTTAAAAATTATTCTCTTGTGAACAATGTATACATTTACTGTTGTAAAATGGTGTGAGTTTAATACAAAATAATAACGTATTTGTGTCTGATGTAAAATACTCAAAACATTGCTAAATTTATCAATACCTTAGAGGAATCTTTCTTATTTGTGTTAACTTTGTATTACCTATTCGCATTTGACCGAGACCGTATACGATTGTCATATGTAAGGTTCCTGATTTATATTTGCTTTGATTTTCTTTGAATGTCAAATTTAAGGCAAGTTCCAAAGAGCATGATTAACTGTAACATTATCAACTTCAAAGATTAAGCTGCCTTTCTTCCAAAAATAAAAGTTAATGTGTGGAACTGAAATTCATCGACTCATCTCTTCTTTTATCAGTTCTACTTACCCATGGTCTTGTGTGGTTGATGTACGAGGGGGACTAGAGCCACGTTTACATGTAGTTACGAGAGCAGTGAGATAGTTTCCGTAACAGTTCTCCTACAGCGTACATACTTATGTACATAATGGAAGTCACGGTTCAAAAATAGATCAATTTATAAAAAGCATTGTAAAATTATTCCGTTGTGAGTGGATTACTACATAGACTGTTCTCAAATGGCGTCAGTTCAATCACAATAATTTTGTTTTTTAATTACACATGTAAATCTTAATATATAATATATAAATATACATGTATATAACTGTATATATAGTGCTTCCCAACATTATATTTCAAGCAATTTCGGATCCTAAAAGGGCACTAGAAATGTCATTAAGAAATATGACCAATAATTATGCACTTTTAAGGCATTGGCGGTCTTATAAAGAACTGATCTGTCTCTTTAATTAAACAATACCCATTTCCAGGATGACATGGACATTAACCCTTAGTTTTCCCTCAAATCAATTACTAACGTTAGAGCAATGCAAATGTGTCCGTTCTGTTACTGAAAAGAGTACCAAACTGAAAGAAGAACAAACATATTCCGATCATTCATGGTGTGCCTACATGTGCCTATTGAACCTATACCTTTCTCCTTTATCACAATATACGGTCCTCCTTACTTTGGTTATTGCTGAAATTTCACCTGACTCCATGCCTTGCTCTTCTGATAAAGTTTCATTTCTGAAAAATGCAAAAAACCTCTATCAATAACAATTAATGCCCTCATTATTATCTTTATTGGGCTTGAAATTGTTTAATCTAGTCATGCTTGCATGTAATCAGACATTTTTATTTTTCCCTCCCAAATATGGCTCAAAGGAAGGTTTACATGCATTTTTCAATATAATGGTACTCAGTGTAGCGTGTTATGAATGGCTGTGATAAATATATCATATGAAAGTACCCCGGCCCCTGGATACGTCATTGATCTCTGTACAGTGTTCATGCATATCGATGAAGAGATTTTCTCTACCTGCTTTTCAACTCGTCCACGAAAGCTCTTCTAGGTTAAAGTTCAGACTACAAGCCAGACGATTGGAATTATCTCATTCTATTTTTTTCTTCTCTTTCATCAATAGCAAGTAGTGCCGGAATTGCTTACACCAGGCATAACTTCAGCGGAGCGGTAAAATCCCACATTTAGGCAATTTACAAGGTTTATGATTATCATGTCAATCCAACACTTGTCATTAACCCTAATAAGGCCGGGGGGCCATTATGCCCCCCCCCCCCTCCACGATTTTTCCAATTGCTCGGGAACGCATATGGATGGCGCCCCGCCGCTCGCTGACTTTTTTCTTTCGAGTCTTGCGCAAATTTTAAAATAATTTTTTTGAAAATCGGACCTACGGTTACAAGGTCACGTGACCTTTTGTCTTTGCATGTCAGCCCGAAAATCGCTCATTTTCGTGATTTGTGTACAAAACATATGGAAAAGTCATTTTTCCTAAAAACAGATCAAACATGGGTTATTGAGTCTTGTTTTAAGTTTAGGTGGTTGTTTTGGGAGTCAATATAGTTGAATTGTTGTAACAAATGAAATTAAAAAAAAAAAAAAAAACAATGAAATACATAAGTTAAAAAACAATGAAATACATAAGAAATTATCAAAACAAGGGATAACATAAGGAATAAGCTGGCTCTTCCAATTTTTTTTGTCGTATTATTATTTAAAATGGTTTAATGAATATATGTAGTCAAAAAAGAATGCTCAAATAAAATATGATTTATGGGTTAAAATGTGATTTTTATGAGTTTATTTGCATAAATTACCATAAATATGCAAATGAGTGAATTTTTCAAAAAAATGAAATTATCATATTATTCTATAGACTTCACTTGACATGTGTGCAAATTTTTGCGGCGATCTTAACGGGGGGCCATAATGCCCCCCCCCCCCCCCCCGCCGGCCGCGCATATTTTTTTTACACAACTGTTTAGCCATTTCAGTCAAATATAGTGTGCAAACGACTAGAGACAGAGTCTAGCATTACCCTTAGCAGTTTTGTTGCATTGCTGGAGCAGGGACATGTTAGTTGACAAGTCCCTGGCTGGAGCTCTACAAGTATGTACGTACATGATTATGTACGTATTTGTTTCGGGTTAAATCTATCCTCTCTTCTCTTTCATTATGTATTTCTGTGTTCTCCTCCAGTCTATCCTATTGTCTTTTGTCATGTAATTCTTTTTTTCCTCTTCAATCTATCCCTTTTCTCCTTCGTTATTTTCTTTGTTTTTCCTTCTATCTCCCATTCTCCTTCGTTATGTATTTCTTTTGTTCTCCTTTATTCTAACCTCTTCTCTTTTGTTTTATGTATTTCTTTGTTTCTCCTTTAACCTATCCTTTTCTCCTTTGTCATCTATTTCTTTGTTTTAATCTGATAGATTCCCTTTCTCCGTCGATATTTCCCTGTTTTTCCTTAGTCTAGATCTAGATCTATGTCCTCTTAGCTCTTCATTTGTGTATTTCTATGTTCTCAGCCTTTGACTTCTTCTCTTTCCTTATGTATTTCCTTGTTTCTCCTTCTACATATCCTCTCCACTATCCTTGTTCTTCCCTTTCTATCATCTTTCCTTCCCTGGGTGTATGTCACTATACCAGCACGTACACGGACATCCCAGTTTAGCTGTATGATAGCTGCCATTGAACAGGGACCTGTCAACTAGCATGTCCCTGCATTGAAGTAACAAGTACATGCTTGCACAACCTAATAGTGCGGTGCAGTGACGACCTAGACTCTTTCACCAGAGCACTTCTTTGAATTTTTTCGCGAAAATGGCTAAACAGTTGTGTAAAAAAAATATGCGCCCCCCGGCCATAGTAAGACCTCAAATAGCCCGGCCTGATTAGGGTTAAAGTAATTTAAGCGCAAGAGGGCGTCCTTTTGTACTGTCCATGAATAAAGATCCAACCTTCAAAGTAAAGAACTTTCAAAGAAAATCAGGGAAGCAGACAAGTGAACATTTGAATAAAATTGGACAAGAAATAACAAAGATTTTACTTTTGGAAAGTTGTAATTAGTATACGTGTCTGAACTTTAAATTTTCTGAATCGGTAATGTCTCTGTAATGCAGTGCCAGACAATTTTGTCATTTATTTCAAAACACAATACAGTCAAACCTGCTTCAGTGACCACCTGTCTACAAAGTCCACCTGTCTTCAAAGGCCACATTTGTTGTTTCCCTTGAAAATGGTTTCTTATTGTAACATGTACTGAAGGAACCTGTCTACAAAGACCACCTGTCAATAAAGGCCACTTTTTGTGTTTCCCTTGGGCGGTCGCTATAGACAGGTTTGACTGTATCAATACCAAAAATATAGACTCATCTCTCTAAATGTATGACTCGGGGTGGTCTTTTCCTTTTAGAGGACCTATCATAATATACGATCTATAAGAGGCCTATATCTTGAGTAGTGACCCAAGGGAAACGACAATTTAAACAAAAGAGAAATTAATGATATTTGTGTACACGACTAACGGAAGTATTGTTAATCCACTGACAACATTGCCAATTTGAGAATCGCATAGATACACTGATCTCATATTTCAAACGTTCATTACGCTCCTATTATTAAGCTGATTGATTGTAACTTTCGCCATTCTGTTTTTCGTATTTAATCGTTAGCTTATTGATAGGATAATGAAGGGAAAATTATATTCCGATAGAATGCCTTGCTCTTCTGAAAAAGTTCCATTTTTGAAAAATGCAGAAATCTTCATTCATTACAATGAATTCCATCATTAAGAAACGTATGAGAACCATCACTTATTGAGTTTAATAGTTTACATTTCATTAAGGTATTACTTGCATGTGATTTTAACAATTGCAGGGCTCTTTTCCCCAAAAATGTGGCTCAAATGGATTTGTACATGCCATGTCCAATACAACGGTGCTTAGTAAAGCGTGCTATGGAATGCTGTGATGAATATATCACTATACAGTGTGTCCCGAAAAAAACTATACACTTTTAAAATGGCTGCCGAATAACAAATATATGATTCTAGGGGAAAAAGTTTTATATGTATGGAAAGCTCATAAACTCAACTTTTATATGACACCAAAAAGTTTGAAAATAATTGATGCTTATGTGAGCACTGCTCACTTTTGTAAAGGGTATGGAAATTAAGTTGCGCAGGAATTAGCCTTCCAATTTGTGAGAGGTAAATCCTTTGGAGCTTACAACATTGAGGGTGATATGATACATTCACGATTTGCTGAGTGAATTTCATGGTTTATTAAACCAAACTTTTATGCACGGAACAGGAATTAATTTTTTTATTGTAGCATTGTAACTTTCCCTGGTAGACTCAGTGGTGTGTTCATGAGAGTCAGGATGGGGTGATGGTACATGTTGTAATTTCCATGTTACAAACTGTTTTTACATTTGTGACATCGAATAAAAACCTTCACCCCACATTTCAGTTACCATTTACCTGAAGAATAAGTAGCCGACATCTTGGACATTCCTTTTGTCAACAAACCGTTGAGTAAATCAATGAGATATTCAACTAATCTTACAATAATTGAAATGTGGGGTGAAGGTTTTTATTCAGAGTCACAGATGTAAGAGAATAACAGTTTGTAACATGGAAATTACAACATGTACCGTCAACCATTCCTGACTCCCATGAACACACCATTTAGTCTACCAGGGAAGTTACAGTGCTACAACAAAAAATGTAATTCCTGTTAACTCATGCATAAAATATTAATCCCATAAACCAAACATTTCACTCAACAAACCCAAACTTATCACAATTGATCATAAATTGGTCACATCATCCTCAATTCCGTAAGCTCCACAGGATTTACCTCTCACAAATTGGAAGGCTAATTCCTGCGCAACCAAATCTTCATACCCTTTACAAAAGTGAGCAGTGCTCACCCGAGCATGAATTATTTTCGCAACTTTTGGTGTCATATGAAAGTTGAGTATATGAGCTTTCAATACATATATAATATTTTCTCCTAGAATCATATATTCGTTATTCGGCAGCCATTTAAAAAGTGTATAGTTTTTTTCGGGACACACTGTATAGCACCCCGGCCCCTCGATACGTCACTGATGTCTTTCTAGTGTTCATGCATAACGATAAAAATATTTCTTCTTTTCATGTTTTTCAATTCGTCCACGAAAGCTCTCCTAGGTTAAAGTTCAGACCACAGGCCAGACAATTGACTTTATTTCATTCGATTTTTCTCTTCTCTTCCATCAATAGATGGTGCCAGAATTGATAACACCAGGTATTACTTCAGCGGAGCGATAAAATACCACATTTAGGCAATTAAAAAAAAGCAAGCAAATTTGATCTCACGGTGGGGGTCACAAGGTTAATAATTTTCATCCCAATCTGACATATTTAGTGTCGTCATTAAATTAATTTTAAGCGCAAGAGGGCGTCCTTATTGTATTGTCTATGAATATAAATCTAACCTTCATAGTAAAGAACTTTAGGAGAAAGTAGAAAAATCAGGGAAGCAGACAAGTAAAAATTGGAATAAAATCGGACAGAAATAACAAAGATTTGACTTTTGGAAAGTTGTAATCAGTATACGTATCTGAGCTTAAAATTTTCTGAATTGGTAATGTCTCTCTTATGCAGTGTAAGACAATTTTCTAATTCATTCCAAAACACAAAATTACTGAAATATAGATTCATCTCTCTAAATGTATGACTCGGGATGGTCTTCTCCATATACGATCTATAAGAGGCCTATATCTTGTGTAGTGACCCAAGGGAGACGACAATTAGAACAAAAAATAAATTAATGATATGTGTGTACACGACTAATGGGAGTATTGTTAATCTTTTGACAACTTTGCCAATTGCCTTCCGAGGGGGGGAATTATATTCCGAGAGAATGAATGGCTCTACTGAAAAAGTTCCATTTTTGAAAAATGCAGAAATGTTTATTCATTACAATGAATTCCATCATTATTTAAAAGAAACGTATGAGAACTATCACTCATTGGGTTTTTATAGTTTTTATTTTCCTCCAAAATCTGGCTCAAATGGATTTGTACATGCCATGTTCAATACAATGGTGCTCAGTAAAGCGTGCTATGGAATGCTGTGATGAATATATCACACAAAAGCACCCCGGCCCCTCGATACGTCACTGATGTCTTTCTAGTGTTCATGCATAACGATAACAATTTTGTTCTTTACATGCTTTTCAATTCGTCCACAAAAGCTCTCCTAGATTAAATTTCAGACCACAAACCGGACAATTGACTTCCGATTTTTGTCTTCTCTTCCATCAATAGCAAGTAGTGCCTGAATTGATTACACTGGGTATTACTTCAGCGGAGCGATGCAATTCCATATTTAGGCAATTTATAAAGAGAAAGCAAATTTGATCTCACGGTGGGCAGGCGCGCCGGAAGCAGTTTGGGATTGGGGGGCAAACATTCCAGGGGGCTCACCCTCCAGTGAAAGTGACGTAACGAGCAAAAACGTTTGGTAGGGGGGGGGGCAGAAGAAAATTCTGCATCACCACCACCACCAATTGGCGTTTTGTGAGTTAAAGCCTAATTATTATCAAGTTGAATTAATAGAGTTCGTGTATCTTCAGGAGCTTACATGGGTAAAAAAAGTGGGGAACTATGGGTTCGATTAATGAGGAATTTTGAGCTGTTCCCCTAGGCGGGTATTCCGTAGTTAAAATAAGGTAAGATTAGTGTAGAGTTCAAGGTAAACCGTAAGACATGGATAATAAATGTGATTTTAAGTTAGCCGATGGCACCTGTATTTCTCGATATAAGTTTTAAAATATATATGACTTTTGTGTCCATTTTCGCTAAAAGTGACCATTATGACAGCAACACAATTGCGATGGGCCTTCGACGGTATTCGTAGACTACACACATATAATGTAAAACAAAATCCTAAATTATGATGATGATGTGAATATAATTCTCTGTGATAAAAACAATAAATAACATATGAATAAATATAAAAACATAAATGAAAACTTGGGTGAATTCTAAATGGGAACAAACCTACACCATTAAACTTCAAGCTCACTCACACATGATATAGTGTGACACTTTCAGGGCTACTTATTCAAGTCCATATACAAGCGGCAACAACTTCATTATTAAATGTAAGTTCTTCTCACGTAAATCATTGGTCTGGAAACAATTATTTGCCCATTGTTGTATATTGTATAACGTTTTCACTAACGATGAATTTACATTGTAATGCAATTTTCAGCTTTCCCAGGTTTATTTAGGACAATAGAAGATTGATATTGTTTAGTTGTTCGATAACATCACTCAGTTTGATTTGATTGGAGATATATCTCTTTAATGAAACAGTGTAAAGGCTATATAATCTCAAACATACATACACCATTAAACTTCAAGCTCACTCACACACGATATAGTGTGACACTTTCAGGGCTACTTATTATTTCAAGTCCATATACAAGCGGCAACAGCTTCATTATTAAATATAAGTTCTTCTCACTTAAATCATTGGTCTGGAAACAATTATTTGCCCATTGTTGTATACCATACAACATTTTCCGTAACGATGAATATACATTTCTACGAAAACCATACTTGTCATTTGTTACATTTGTTATATGATACTAAAGAAAATCGTTAGCTTATTGATAGGATAATGAAGGGAAAATTATATTCCGATAGAATGCCTTGCTCTTCTGAAAAAAAGTTCCATTTTTGAAAAATGCAGAAATCTTTATTCATTACAATGAATTCCATCATTAAGAAATGTATGAGAACTATCACTCATTGAGTTTTATAGTTTCATTTCATTAAGGTATTACTTGCATGTAGATTTTAACATTTGCAGGGCTTTTTCCCCAAAAATCTGGCTCAAATGGATTTGTATATGCCATGTTCAATACAATGGTGCTTCGTGAAGCGTGCTCTGGAATTCTGTGATAAATATATCACTTGAAAGCACCCCGGCCCCTGGATACGTCACTGATGTCTTTTTAGTGTTCATGCATAACGATGAAAATATTTCTTCTTTTCATGTTTTTCAATTCGTCCACGAAAGCTCTCCTAGGTTAAAGTTCAGACCACAAGCCAGACAATTGACTTCATTTCATTCGATTTGTTTCATCTCTTCCATCATGATAGCAAATATTGCCTGAATTGATTACACCGAGTATTACTTCAGCAGAGCGTTAAAATCCCACATTAAGGCAATTTACAAAGAGAAGCAAATTTGATCTCACGGTGGGGGTCACAAGGTTTATAATTTTCATGTCAATCTGACATATTTAGTTTCGTCGTTGAAATAATTTTAAGCGCAAGAGGGCGTCCTTATTGTATTGTCCGTGAATAGAACTTACATTTTTTAAATTTGGGTTTTGCAACTAAAAGCTTGCTTAGAATTCAAAAGATCTTTTCAGCAATCAGAAACGAATGGATAAAAAGTGATTTTATGGAATTGGACACTGAACATTTTGAAATAAAATTGATGATATTTGGACGTTTACAGAAACTATGTGATATAAAATCTAGGCGGTTATATGATTACTTCATTGAAGACCTTCAAAAAGAGTATACATTACATGTTACAGATGGAAACTGTCAGTTTGATCTTGGAATGACGGAGTTTAAAGAAACATTCACAAAGATGAAATGTGCAATGCTTTGTAATAAACATAGGGAGTCTCAATACAAACAATTACAAGAGGCTGTATATACGAAAAGAGAGCTCTTTAAATTTGGTTTTGAGTCAGACTATTTTTGTTCCTTTTGTAGACTAGAAGTAGAGACATACCAACATTTATTTTTAGATTGTCTTAAAGTTAAAAAATTATGGCAGGAGGTAATTCAAAAGTTACATTTAATCGAAATTGACATTGATGATTGGAAACCCATTTTTATGGGAATATCCGGCAATACTGCTAGAATATTTGTAATAAATTGTATCATATTTTTAGTAAAGTATATCATTTTTATTTCTAGAAAAGAAGGAACTTTGCCATCTGTACAGAAAACAGTACATATGCTTAAAAATTACAGAGACGAGGAATACAAAATAGCCTTCAAAAAGGGGGAAACTGGGGATGCACTTACAGAAATGGGAACAAATCGATGCATTTTTACTTTAATGGATGTGGGTATTATTATTAGTAGTAGTATTATTAATTCTCTTTCGTGTACAGGTGGACAAACCGGAACAGGTTGCATGCAACAGACAACCTTTCAAAAGCTGAGGCCCTCAATAATCAGTATGAATCTGTATTTACAAACGAAACCCGAGAGGCAATACCAGACAAAGACCAAGTCCTTATGTGTCGATGTCAAACATAACTTTTACGTTGGAAGGGATTGAAAGAATGCTTAAATCTCTCAATTCAAATAAAGCATGTGGCCCAGATCTAATTCCTGTCAGGATCTTGAAGACATATGCAAAAGAAATAGCCCCTATACTTCGTGTCATATTCATTCAATCTTATGACACAGGCAAATTACCACATGACTGGTTGATTGCTAATATTGTACCTGTTTATAAAAAGGGAAATAAATGCAAACCAGAGAATTACAGACCTATATCTCGTCACATCTAAACTGATGGAACATGTGATCTTTCACTCCATTATGGAACATCTGGATGAAAATGATATACTTGTGAAGTAACAACATGGTTTCCGCAAGAAGCATTCTACTGAATCCCAACTCATCACTACGGTGGAAGAATTATCCAGATCCTTAGATAACAACCACCAAACAGACGTAATGATTTTGGACTTCTCCAAGGCCTTCGACAAGGTTGCTCATCAACGGCTTTTAAGTAAGCTGAAATACTACGGAATTCGTGATGTGACCCTAAGCTGGATATCAACTTGGTTAACTACCAGGACTCAACGAGTGGTTGTTGATGGAGAGGCTTCAACGTCGGTTCATGTCACATCAGGAGTGCCTCAGGGCACAGTTCTAGGTCCTCATATGTTCCTCTTATTCATAAATGATATTGGTGACGAGGTCGATTCTACCATCAAATTATTTGCGGACGATTGCCTCTTGATGCGGAGAATAGCATCTGTAGAAGACACAGTAAAACTTCAATCAGATATCGACAGACTCTTGGAGTGGGCTAATCGTTGGCAAATGCAATTCAACGCCAAAAAATGCTACTCAATGCGAATTCACAGAAAGAGGCATCCCATAATGCACACTTATACTATGAGGGGAGATGATCTTCTAGGTGTGGCCAGCAAAGCATATCTTGGAATCGAGCTACATGAGCGTCTAAGTTGGAAATCGCATGTAGATGCGGTCACAAACAAGGCCTCGAGGACCCTTGGATTCATTCGGAGGAATCTCGGAAGACAATGTCCAACAGAAGTGAAAAAAATGGCATACATCTCTCTTGTACGGTCCCAGCTAGAGTATGCTTCGGTAGTATGGGACCCCAATAAGCGGAATCAAATAGACCAACTCGAGAAGGTCCAAAGACGTGCACTTCGTTTCATTTGTGGAAACTACCAGCGTGATGCCAGTGTAACATCCATGCGAGAACAACTTAATCTCCCAACACTTGAAGAAAGAAGAAAACGGGCACGTTTGTCAATGTTCTACAAGATAGCAAATAACAAAATTGCGATACCAATACCGGAGTACATCAAACCGAGGCAGCGCACTACAAGGAGGAGTCAACAACAACGATACATGAGACTAGGCTCTTCAATGGACTCTTACAAATTTAGTTATTTCCCCCAGGACACTTATGGACTGGGACGAGCTACCTCAAATCATCGTTGAACTGCCCTCTTTGGAGCAGTTCAAGGTGGCTCTTGAAACAATTTAGTTCCCTTTTCAGGAACTGTACCGCATAGAGTTGTATAATTATACAACTCTATGCTTATTCCTCATCTAGATGCTGAACAGGCGTTGATGAGTATCAACATAGAAATATAAATAGAAATGCAGTGTGTGTGTCGGCGTGAAGGGGGTATGAGATGGGTGGGCTAGGGGGGGGGGGTGAAGAGTTTGTGTGGTGTGAGTTGAGGGAACATGTTGCATGCAGTGTGTGTTTGTGTTTGTATGTGTGTTTTAGTGTGTGAAAGGGGTGGGGTGTGGGTGGGCTAGAGGGGGGGGGTGGGAGTGTTGTGATAGGATGGTAATATGTAACTTTAAACCTTCCTCTACTGTTATTTTGATTATACACTGTTACATGCAAGACTTTTTTTTTCCTTTTTTTTTCTTCTATGTTTATTGATTGATGTAACTTATGAAATGTCTTGTATCAAAGATCTTGTTTTTTTTATTGCTTATCTTGATAATTTCTTGGTATGTGAATTTCTTGTTATGTGAAATTATGAGGAAGGAAATAAAATATCATTTAAAACAAAAATTATCAAACCTTCCTCTATTGTTATTTTGATTATAAACTGTTATATGGTAGAAAAAATGTAGAATTATGTATAATCTGAGATTTTTTTCTATGTTGTTCATTGATTGATGTAATTCATGAATTGTCAAAGATCTTGTTTTATATTACTTATTGTGATAATTTCTTGTTATGTGAATTTATGAGGAAGGAAATAAAATATCATTAAAAAAAAAAAAAAAAAACTGTCATAGAAAGCAGAAATATCAGGGAAGCAGACAATTCAAAAAGGAAACAAAAACGGACAGAAACTAACAATGATTTGACTTATGGAAAGTTGTAATCAGTATACGTATCTGAACTTAACATTTTCTGAATTGGTAATGTCTTTGTAATGCAGTGCCAGACAACTTTCTCATTTATTACAAAACACAAAATTACTGAAATATAGATTCATCTCTCAAAATGTATGACTCGGAATGGTCTTTTTCCTTTAAGAGGACCTATCATAATATACGATATATAAGAGGCCTATATCTTGAGTAGTGACCCAAGGGAGACGACAATTAGAACAAAAGAGAAATTAATGATATTTGTATACACGACTAACGGGAGTATTGTTAATCCACTGACAATATTGCCAATTTGAGAATCCCATAGCTACACTGATCTCATATTTCAAACATTCATAACTCTCCTATTATTAAGCTGATCGATTTCTAACTTTCGCCATTCTGTTTTTCTTATATTGTTTCACTTTCATACAAATGGACTAGTCACAAAGATAGGAATACCCTAATTAACCGTATGCATATGAACATCTGAGAGGGGAAATTATATTCCGATAGAATGCCTTGCTCTTCTGAAAAAGTTCTTCTTTTGAAAAATACAGACCTCGTTATTCATTACAATAAATTCCATCATTATTTAAAGAAACGTATGAGAACTATCACTCATTGAGTTTTATAGTTTTCATTCTATTAAGGTATTACTTGCATGTGATTGTAACATTTCCAGGGCCTTTTCCCCCAAAATCAGGCTCAAATAGATTTGTACATGCGATGTTCAATACAATGGTGCTCAGTAAAGCGTGCTATCGAATGCAGTGATAAATATATCACTATATAGCACTCCGGCCCCTGTTCATGTGTTCATGCATAACGATGAAAATATTTCTTCTTTTCATGTTTTTCAATTCGTCCACAAAAGCTCTCCTAGGTTAAAGTTCAGACCACAAGCCGGACAATTGACTTTTTTCATTTGATTTTTCTCTTCCATCAATATCAAGTAGTGCCTGAATTAATTTTACACCGGGTATTACTTCAGCGGAGTGGTAAAATCCCGCATTTAGGCAAATTACAAAGAGAAAGCAAATTTGATCTCACGGTGGGGGTCACAAGGTTTATAATTTCATGTCAATCTGACATATTTAGTGTCGTCATTAAATTAATTTTAAGCGCAAGAGGGCGTCCTTACTGCTGTTCCCATGAATAGAAATCCAAGCTTCATAGGTAAAGAACTTTCAAAGAAAGCTGACAAATCAGGGAAGCAGACAAGTAAAAATTGGAATAAAATAAGACAAAAACTAACAAAGATTTTTGACTTTTAGAAAGTTGTAATCAGTATACGTATCTGAACTTAAAATTTTCTGAATCGGTTATGTCTCTGTAATGCAGTGCCAGACAATTTTCTCATTTATTACAAAACACAAAATTACTTAAATAGATTCATCTCTCAAAATGTATTACTCGGGATTGTCTTTTTCCTATAATAATATACTTTCTAAAAAATGCCTATATTTGGAGTAGTGACCCAATTGAGACGACAATAAGAACACAATATAAATTAAAGATATGTTTGTACACGA
Organism: Strongylocentrotus droebachiensis; assembly: GCA_035222895.1. Taxonomy (NCBI): domain Eukaryota; kingdom Metazoa; phylum Echinodermata; class Echinoidea; order Camarodonta; family Strongylocentrotidae; genus Strongylocentrotus; species Strongylocentrotus droebachiensis. Next base: position 45,604 of record JAVYIG010007193.1, on the reverse strand, counting down.
CAAACGGGAGTATTGTTGATGACTACGTCAAAATCCACTGACAAAGTTGCCAATTTGAGAATTGCATAGCTACACTAATGTAATATTTCAAACATTCATAACTTTGTTATTAGTAAGCTGATTGTTTTCTAAATTCCAGACGTAACAATTCAAAGGTAAAAATGTTACATGTAAAAATATCACAATTAAACATGTCACAAATAAACATGACATAGGTAAAAATGTCAAAGGCAAATATGTCAGAAGCATTTTCCATGTTTGGGGTCATTGCAACGTCAAGCGGGGGAGAAGGTAACAGAAAAAGAAAAGAATAAAGAAGCGGGATAGGGGGTATGCTTGTCATCTTCAAAAAGTTAAAATCTCATAAATATAATCATATAGAAATTAAAAAACGAATTTTGCGACTCTATATAGAAGCGATTTGAATGAGGATAATTTGATTTTAAGTCTAGGATTTGTATGGTAGTTATTTCCATCTTGAAGCTTAAAAGTATAGAAAATAATTGATTCTGATAAAAAGATGATGTGATTTTGTGTTAGTCTGATAATCATCTTGTTTCAGCTACAGGAATTTATTATTTTTATAGAGTCAATAGGACATTCTTCTTCTCCTCCTTTTGCTCTTCTTTCTTCTTACTAGGGCCAGCACAGCTAAAATTTCAATCTTAAGGACTGGTCATCACACGACTTGTTCTCTGTCTTATTTTTGTTTTCCTAATATGGAATAATTGTAGTTTATACATTGTACATGCTTTGTTTTTAATAACATCGGTTTTGAGGGTATGAATGATGAACATCATTATTTATATTTATTTATATCAAGTGAATAAACTTTGAAAGTTGTGCTTTTCTGTTTAGAAGTATAGTTGGAACAATTTTATGAACAACTTTGCAACACCAAGCTATTTTCTAAAAGAGAATATCAAATATCGGCCTAGCTAATTGTTTAAAAAGAGTATCGCCCGGAGTTTCTAATGTCAATTTTGTCATAAAAGTAACATGTCGCCCTCTTGTGAAGTTGATTAAAAACGTCATAGCTTGTATCATTTTTCCCTAGATATTACAGAAAAACAGCATTCTGGGCATGACTAAACCAGTATACCTAAGATAATTGCTGTTCAGAAAATACTGTTTTCGGTCTCCCGATAACAGTTGGGTGATGTTTGCCTTCACTCGCAACTCGACTTTCTTTCACTCAAGACGGCAGTCTCTGGTGGTTTGAATTGCTAACAATTGAAAGCGTCTGGGGGCTTTGTCCCCTGGACCCCACTCATAAAAATAGAGGTGGTTTCTAAGACAACCCTTTCTTGTGTAACATTTGTCCTAATACACGAGATTGTGTGTTTTTATTGCTCAAGACGGATATTTTCGATTGTTTCTGTGTGTATGTCTCTCCAATTTGGGGTATCCTGAGGAGGCTAGGAACAGTGTGTGGTGGAAGACGTGGTCGGGTGGTGTGTGTGTGTGTGTGTGTGTCGCATGGTGGGGAGGAGGGGGGGGTAGTAGTGTGTTTGTTTGGATGGGCTTATTTGTTTTATGTTTCAACTGATTTGAACTGATGTTTCCATCAATCGTACAATCTATGTAATGAAAATGTTTTGAATTCATGTCGAGGAAAAAGAACTGTATTTTATTTCTAAGATTGATTTGTATTGTTTGGAATCAATAAAATAAAACTATTGAAACAAACAAAAAATATTGGACGTTTTTAAACTGCAACAACTCGAAAGCGTCTGAGAGCTCTGCCCCTTGACCCCACCTTGAAATGCTTGCATGTTTGCGCCCCCCCCCCCTCCCATTTGGAAAATCCCTGATCCCCGCTGCTATTTACCATTGCATGCTTTGCGCTTGACAACAAGCACCTTTTGTAACCACTTATTTCAATATCTTTTGAAGTAGCCATGCTTGCTTGGTTTTTCCATTATTCCATTATTGTTTGGTGTTCGGTTTCAAAATTGAGGATCTTAGTTCATGCATGGGAGCGGGCCATAGAGCGATGAGGGTTGATCTTAACTCAAAATCGTGTGTAACTCTAATATACAAGAAGGGCATACGATTTGACAGTGACTAGTATTAGTTGTTTATTATTATAGTTATTTCATGATTTTTCATATGCTAGCCATACGTTTCTCTAAAACGTCTGGTGTGACCGGGCCATTACTGCTACCCGCAACGTATTTTAACATTATTTTTATGTTAGACACTATCATTAGAAAAAAAGTATACAAAAAAATGAAAAAAATTACTTAATAAATGAATAGTGCAATATAATCCAAAATGTATTCAAACTTTTGACTTGTACAAGCGTATATTACTTAGCTAAGGTGTTCGTGCGCTCGAGTATATGAGATGTAGCTCAAATGTTTAGACTCAATGTTGACAGTCATGCAGCAGCAATTTCGATGTAAATTATTTGAATTTTCATGTAATTTGTGTCAAGATGACCTGTTTGAGAACTGAGGAGGGGGGGGGCGAATACGTTCATCTATGAAGAGAGTAAAAAAAAAATTAAGCCAACATATCTAAAATTATGTTTCAAACTTTATTCATTTTATTCCCTTCTCTATGTAATGTAACTTATTCAGAACCCCCGCCCCCCCCCCCCCCACTCGACACTTCACCAAAGCTGATGTCGGGTGGAGCGGGTGTGCGCAGGATCACCTCGGTCATTTCAGGTCATCCTACTCGTCCGACAGCCCACGAGACCGACATTAACAAAAGAAATGCTTAAGTGACGGTCCACTAGAGCAACAGCCGTGACACCGACAGCCCAGTGAACTAATAATGACAAAAGCTTCACGAGATCAATATTGACAAAAGGTTCACAAACCGCAACTTTCCATTAGATCAGATCGAGACCTAAGAAAATATAGAAATGCATAAGAAAATATAAAAATGGAAAAAGTTCAAGAGGTCCGCGAGGCCCACGGCAAATGACACCGACAACCCGTTAGACCGACGAAACAAAGAAATGCACGTAGGAAGATTCAAAGATGCTGATCTCATCGGCTGTAGCCTACATCGATAAATGCAGGAAGATAAAATGCCAAACAAATTGTAAATAAAAAGTACAGACATTTTGGAGGCAGATTTTAGGTAAGATTCTAAGGTTGAAAATTAAAATATCACTAACAGTCATTTTTTCCGATGATTAGATATTTTGCATTATTGTGAATAGTACACCCATCCTAATATAGAAAGTAAAATATTTTTAGTTTTTATTATGGTTGTATACACCATAGATATGATAAAAACGCGTTATGTCTCATTTATTGTACGTTAATTTGTAACAAAAAAAATACAAATGTATGGCCACCAGTGCACATTATGTTGATGTATCATGGGAAAATGAGGAACAAAAACTTGTGCGATGAAATGGGTAAGCTCAATGAAAAATTATGTGAGTAAATATCGCTGCGACTAGCTGGTTTCGGCTCAGGATGAAATATAAATCACAATCATGTGCGTACGCAGGGGGGGGGGTGGAGGTTGAGGGTTGAACCCCTACCCCCTCATCTTTGTTTATGTGTGTGTTTGAGAGAAACCCCCCCCCCCCTCCTCCTCATTTATTTTGTAATTAAAACAATGTAAAAAATAGCCCTTTGTTGTGCTAAAGGGTGAAAAGAACGTGACTTTACCCCCCACCCCCCCCCCCCCCCCCTTACTGAACGAAATATAGGCCGGCATATTTTTTTAATTTCCGGGACAAAACATAAATGTGCTCTTACCCCCGAACCCCCACCCGTTTACTTTCTAGACTTCAATGTCAGAAACTATTGAGTGACTGACTGACTTCTTTTTTTCGTTGTTAATAATATACATAAAATGAGCTGTAAAGGTACATGAGCATTTGTTTACATCAATTACCCACTTCTTGTAAAGGCCAAAATTAAACTGATAGAAACTTTGCACAGCACAAAACGTACGACCATTCGGTACAAGGGTCTGAAAATCAGACTATTACTAAAGTGATTGTTTGTCTGTTTGTTGTATTTATTCACCATGTAAAATAATTGTGTACAGATGATAAAATTCAGTGGGTTACATCGATAAATAATACATAGTAGGAACAGTGCATCAGTAAACAAACACAAAACGTTTGAAGCGCAACGTCCCTAAGATAACAAAGTTGATAATTATTATGCTGAGAAAGAAAACGGCTTAAAATAAGATATTCTGTCGTTACAGAGATAGAAAATAATCACAAAATAAATGTTTAGAGATAAAGACCGTTATGGTCATGCGACTGCATTGTGAAAGAAACGTTGTGGAATCGATCAGAAAAGGTTGATCATCTGGCATATAAGTATTGGTGTGTACTGCAAAGTTCTGGAATCATCAGAATGATAAGAAATTTGGCCCAGTCTTGGTAAAGTTACAAGCACTGTACACAAAAAGATGTATATGGGACTACGCGACACGTGCGTTATATCTATCAGGTCCAAATAGATATAATAAAGTACCAAATATATTAATTAGTAGGCGGTTTCTCGGCAAAATTTGTATGATCACGTATTAGTCAAAACATATTATTTCACATGATTGGTAATAAGAGCTTCCATTTCATTTGTTGAGAGGGTGACGTTTGCCCCATAACGTATTTAGATAACAAGCAAAAGAAAGGGAATACACATTATTACCTTTCGTTGACAAAAAATAGCATTATTCTAGTGTACCTCAAAAGTTAACAAACATACTTCAGTTTCTTTTAAATAACAAGGTTTTTACAAGTTTGTATATCAGGTGGCAATACGTTCCAAATGTCAGGACCTACATATCTAATCTAATTAATATGTGGGCTAAAGCACTCCTTGGTGTAAACAAATGGAAATCAGGAGGATGCCTGTTTGGGTAGTTAAGAATGTCTCTATTTAGAGTAAAATCGTTACAAAATGATAAAGGCAGTTCTTTTTTATCAAGTCGGTACATGAACACTACAATTAGCATAAAATGAATTTCAGTAATTTTCAAAGTTCTCAATCTGTACAATACCAAGAGCCCGACAAAGTCTCATGGCTCTCTTTTGCAATCTTAAGGTACCATCATTATTTACTTTATTCATGGCCCATACAATGTTAGAGTAAGAAATACATGAATGAATGTAAGAATTGTAATTAATGAACAAAATACTAACACTATGAACATGACTGACAAAGAAAGCGGACAAAATATACAGTTCCTCAGGTAGACAAAGGAACATCCCTTCACTGCTATTATGTAAAAATGTGTAGAACCGGTGTCACATGCATATTCACCTTTTTACATAATAGCAGTGAAGGGATGTTCCTTTGTCTACCTGAGGAACTGTATATTTTGTCCGCTTTCTTTGTCTGTCATGTTCATAGTGTAAGTGCAACAAACGTTTTTAACTTGTACATAACACCAACACAACAAGACAAAACTCGATAAAGATCACGTACGCGTTCATGCCAAGATAGACACTCATCAATATAAATGCATAGGAATGTGGTATTTTTCTTTTGTTGAATGGTGATGTCATCTATCTTTAATGGAACATTAGTTTGATCAGTATTAGCACGAGTTTTAAAGTGGATGGAAAAAAAATCTGCTGAGGCATACAAATATTTATGATATGCATGTTGAATTAAGGAGTCACACTGAACCATATCATAAAAACTTGACAATATTTAGTAGCGTTATAAAAAGAATTATGAGAAGGTAAGACTGTTTTTCCATTTCTCCTAAAAAAAGATGAAGAAATTGTTTCGCCTACTTGCATTATTAAGTAGCACAATATGAAAAATTATAACCGCTTCTAAAGTAAAGGTACCACATCATCAATAATAGGGACTTTTAGATTTGCGTGGACTGAGACGTGTGACTTCCATTCAAGGCAGTGCATTAAAACTAAAAGGACGTCGATCGTAGCATAGACCTATTGTCTTCGTGCGAATCTAAAAGTCCTATAGCACACTTAGGGGCGGATCTAGGGGGTTCGACGGTATGAAAATCGCGTCGACCGTTATTTCGCTCAGTTTGGGGGGGGGGGGGGGGGCAGGGGTAACGCTCACTATTTTTTTTCTTCTTTTTTGCCCAATTCGTGAGAAAAAAAATATTTAGCGGCAATCAGCAAGCCGGCAAATAAGCGGGGATGGGGCGTAGGGAGCACTACTTTTACTCAACAACCCCCCCCCCCTCTCCCCCTTGAGCAAAAAGAAAGAAAAACAATACTTGGGGGGTCAGGGGGTGGGGGCCCTCTTTTTTTTTCTTTTTGTTAAGGTAAAATTTACGTTACCATTTTTCGTTGCCATAAATTAAGTTAAAAAAGGTCCGTGAACACAGGGTTTGGTCTTACACAGTGCTTCATGATAAAGTAAAAAAACATGGGGACATTTCATATTGTGCCCCCCCCCCCTTGAAAACTCGGGGGACATGTTCCACTGCCCCCCCCCCCCCCCCTCGCCCCCTCTATGATTGACGCCAACGAAGGTAAGACTGTTTCTCAAATTCTTCAGAAATTCTTCAGAAGACTAAAAATCACATCATCAACTTTGCATCGCATCATAAAGTCGATTCGATTGCTCGTTATTTTCCCACTAAAAGACATTTTAAAGCCCTTTCGTTTTGAAGGAAGTTCTGAAATAGTATGATCTTTCAAATGCCGTTGGAATTTATCTTTTTGATTTTTTGGGCCTGCAAATGGGACATACTTTAAGGCATTTGAAAAGAATCTTCATCTGCTGCTTTAGATGGTATTCCTTCCACTTCATATACAAAATATTATGGCCAACTCAGCACAACGGTTCCATAAACGTGACATAAAATCAGTGATTTCACGTAGTTGATACAAAAGAATATTAAACCATAACAACGGAACTTTGACCACATAAATTGTAAAGTGTTATCAGGTAATAGTTATCGAACTTTGCAAACAACTTGCATCGTATGATTGGCTGCTCAGGGTCATGATTTGAAATATCAATATTGGCACTAACAACCTTTATATGGTTATTATATCAGACAAGTAGACCGCCACTATGTGAATTGTTGATATGTATTTATATATTTATATTTTAACAATTATGTTAAAGGTAAAGACCAGTAATGGTCATGCGATTGCATTGTGAAAGAAACGTTGTGGAATCGATCAGAAAAGGTTGATCATCTAGCATCTAGCATCTACAAGGTTCTGGAATCATCAAAATGATAAGAAATTTGACCCATTCTTCGTAAAGTTACAAGCACTATACACAGAAAGATGTATATGGGACTACCCTATATCTCTCACACGACCATGAGAGAAACAAATTTACCAAATATATGAATTAGTAGGCGGTTTCCCGGCAAATTTTGTATCATCATGTATTAGTCAAAACATATTCTTTCACATAATTGGTAATGAGAGCTTCCATTTCATTTTTTGAAATTGGGGCGTTACCAATACTGGTCTTTACCTTTAAAGGTACTACCGTATGTCCCATTTACAGGCCAAACAAATGAAAAGGTTAAATTCCAACGGCATTTTAAAGACAATACTCATTTAGAACTTCCCTCAAAACGAAAGGGCTTGAAAATGGCTTTTAGTGGGGAAATAGCGACCACTAGTTGTCGAATCGACCTAAAGTGATTGCAATCAACTAAGTAATAGTCTGTTTTTTCAGACCCTTTCACCAAATGGTCGTACGTTTTGTACTGCACACGGATACTCAGTTTAATTTTGGCCATTACAAGTAGTGGGTTATTGATGTAGACAAATGCTCATGTACCTCTAACAACTCATTTTATGTATGTTATAACCAAAGAAAAAAGATGTCAGTCAGTCACTCAATAGTGTCTGACAGTGAAGTCTAGAAGTTGAACGGGTTTCCTTGCATAATTTGAATACTAGAACACTGCTGATGTTAAATTTCACAGATAGGACATACATGACATATTCATAATTCCTGCAAAGTTCTAAAGAATTTGATGTTGGCTGCAAACGGAACATAGTACCTTTAATATATTGACTTCATATTGTGATGAATAAGTCAATAAGTATGAGCTGTCTGGTAATTTTCAGTTCGAAGAGAATAACTCATCTCATCTGGGTCTTGATAAGGGGTGGGGGGAGTGGGTATCTTTACCCATGGCTAAATATTGATGTCAGACAATAGATATCATGGTAACTTCGCATCAAGACAGAGAGACATAGCAAGAGAGAGAGAGAGAGAGGGAGTGGGGGTAATAATATAAACGATGATGACAATGATTTCAATAGTAATAACAACAAGGAGAACATACTAAATTTAATATTAATAATGATAATAATAACAATGAAAATAAAGCTAATAAAAAGTGTCAATTTATATTTGAACACGACAAAGTAGGAAAATATGTTAATATGATACGTGGACTAAATAAATGTATTTGATCAAATTGTTTAACTTTCATAGGGAAATACTTGTTTGTATACCTAAAATATTGATGGCACTGGCTCGGTTGTCGCATAGCTGGTAGAAGAGAGATTGATCTGCAATGAGCTTGTCACAAGCAATTTCTTATCCTACTAGACATGGAATTTGTCGGCATCTTTGCTAAGGTGGCCTTCATAGGCTTAACCACTTGACGCATTACAAAAGAAACCTCATCTGCTGCTTTAGATGATCTTTTTACCGCTTTATGACATGTTATGGCCAACTCAGCACAACGATAACACCGTCATGATATAAAATCTATCATGTGACGTTTTCAATATTTAACCATAAAAACGAAACTATGGCCATATAAATTGTTAAGGGGTATCAGGTGATAATTTTCTACTTTGCAAACAACTACATCTTACGTTGATTGGTTGCGCGGGGGTCATGATTTGAAATGTGTAAATAGTGGCACTGACACCCATCTGATGTTTATCATACCCAGACACGTCATGCACGTAGGCCGTCACTATCTGAAACGTCTTGTTAGTTTACGAAATTTTCTTAAGACAAGGAGTACGGACAAGTCTCTTCTCTGTGGATTAGTCACGGGACAAGAATCAATTTTGTATTATTTCATAGGCAGTCAAGACAACAGGTGAATGCAAGGCAAGCTTCTAGATCACCTAGACGAAGGTATGTATATATACAAATAATGTGTTTTCTGTAATGAGATAAAAATGATCGGAAGGCCAATCCGACCGAGGAAAACCGATTACAGGCAAATATTCGGAAATTAATAACCATATATGAACACATTGTTCATTGCGTGGTGGTGTGAACAAAAGGCACTAGAAAATTAATGATGTTAATATATTTATTTCATATATTTGTATTAAATTTGGAAGGATCTTTACCTGACTTATCCTACATGGCTTTGAAGATAATTTAACCATAACATTATTTTCAAAAAGTCAATGTCGACACTAGGTTGACTTTAACAAATTTCCCCTCTTTCCTCTCGTACACACTGAGTCGCATTAACCGGTTAACACACTCTATTCACTCAACGTTATTCGCTGTTTCTCAGTATTTGCCTGTACTCGGGTTTTCGAAGTTGCGTCTGATTTGAGATGTAGAAAGATTTGTCAAGATATAGGTGGTATCACTATAAAGAGGTAGATGGAAGGGGCCCCTCCAAATAGCGGTGATCAAATTCCGTTACAGTTACAAGTCCCTCATCTAATGTTGATATAATTTAATTTCTAATTTACTTCATTAAAAAAAAGTAATCTTAAATATAACAGAATTGTATATAAGTACGAAATATACGTAGGCCTATTTTCTTATATCCGATTTGTGGATCAGAAAATCAGATTTGAATAAAAAGTGGTACAAAATCGGCTCAATCTCCCCCCGTTGTGCGAGCCGTATGGGTTACGGTCTGTGTATGGGGAATATTGACAAATGTCAGTTTCATCAAAGAATGACCCATACCAGATTGTTGTTTCTGTCTAGAGAGAGACCCATGAGAGAGCCAGTCGGAACAAGCACGTATCCAAAGAATTAAAAAAAAACTACTAAATATCAATTATGTCAGCATTTTTGCTTGCGTATGCGCTTATTACCTTTATAGGCTCATCGACTAGTACAGGTCTTAATGCATTTAGAATGAAACCTCATCTACTGCTTTAGATGACCTTCCTTCCACTTCATAATGCGTTCTTCATTATGTACATTAGCATACGTATCACCTAATTGGTAAAGTGACAAATTAAAGAATAGTTTTGATTTAATTTTAATTAAGGAACTTTACATAACTATCGTGATCCAATCCAATCCAAAAGATATTTGATATAGCGCCCTTTCCTTGCAGTTACAAAGCGCTGCAAACACGCTCAACAATGTTTTGGCCACTTAAAAACAAAAGTTAGACACTTCTCAGAGATCAGTAATGTATATGTATATGATCTAAGGAGACACGAACGAACGAACGAGGTAATGGTTATCAAAGTTTGCAAACAAATGGCATCGTATGATTGGCTGCGCACGGGTCATGATTTGAAATATCAATAGTGGCACTAACAACCCTTAAATGGTTATCAACCAGACAAGTAGGCTGCAACTATGTGAATTGTTTATCTATATATATTTATATAATATAGATATATGTATTAAAACAAATTATATTCACTTAATATAATATTTTCTTCATTTGGAAGAATCTTAACGTGGATTTAAAAGATAATTAACCTCAACATTATTTTGAAAAGGTCTTTGTCGACATACTTGTTTGTATATCTAAAAAAGTAATGGCCCTGGCTCGGTTGTCGCATAGCTGGTAGAAGAGAGATTGTTCTGTCACGAGCTTGTCACAAGTATTTTCTTACCCTGCTAGCTATTGAATTTGTCGGCATCTGTGCTCGCGTATTGGCTCAGGTTGCCTTCATAAGCTTATTGATTGATATATGCCTTAACACATTAAAAAACAAACCTCATCTGCTGCTTTAGTCTTGATGATTTTTCTTCCGATTTACAATGAACACATATTATTGCCAACTCAGCACAACGGTAACACCGTCATGATATAAAATCTACTATGAGACGTTGTCAATATCAATATTTAACAATACACAAACTTGAAATTGATAAGTGATATCAGGAATAATTATTTTAATTTGCACTCTGGTCATGATTTGAAATATGTAACTAGTGGCACTGACACCCCTTTGATGTTTATCATACCCAAACACGTCATGCACGTAAGCCGTCACTATCTGAAATGTCTTGTTATTTTCCGAAATTTTCTTAAGACAAGGAGTACGGACAAGTCTATTCTCTGTGGATTAGTCACGGGACTAGAATCAATTTTGTATTATTTCATAGGCAGTCAAGACAACAGGTGAATGCAAGGCAAGCTTCTAGATCACCTAGACGAAGGTGTGTATATGTAAAAATAATCTGTTTTCTGTTTAAATGAGATGAAAATGATTAGTAGGCCAATCCGACCGAGGAAAAGCCGATTACAGGCAAATACTCGGAAAATAATAACCATATATGAACACATCGTTCATTGCGTGGTGGTGTGAACAAAAGGCACTAGGACATTAATAATGTTAATATATTTATTTCATATATTTTTCATTTGGAAGGATCTTTACCTGACTTATCCTACATGGCTTTTGAAGATAATTTAACCATAACATTATTTTCCCAAAGTCAATGTCGACACTAGGTTGACTTTAAAAGATTTCCCCCATTTTTCACGTACCCCCTTTTTCCACGTACCTATTTTAATCTTTTTACCATGCTTGTATTGAATTTATAGGAAATTTTTAAACAATTACAGCTGTATTTCTGGAAACTTGTGCAATGTGTTTATGGATTTTAGTTACAGAATCTAAGTCTTATGTTTGATATTGCTAGTTTTTTACTTGTATATATTTAAAAGTGTTATCTATTATGCCGAACATGTAAACATGAATATTCCAGCCATGGCTGTCCTTAATGTAAAATTGTAATTGTATGAACCATGTTTGTGCTATAATAAAAAAAACATTTTTGAATTGAATTGAATTGAATGAACACTGAGTTGCATTAACCGTTGAACACGCTCGATTCGCTCACTGTTATTCGCTGTTTCTGAGTATTTGCCTGTACTCGGGTTTCCGAAGTTGCGTCTGATTGGAGATGTAGAAAAATTGTTAAGATATAGGTGGTATCACTATAAATGGTTAGATGGAAGGGGCCCCTCCAAATAGCGGTGATCAAATTCCGTTACAGTTACAAGTCCCTCATCTAATGTAGGCATAATCTAATTTCTAATTTACTTCATTAAAAAAAGTAATCTTAAATATAACAGAATTGTATATAAGTACGAAATATACATCGGCCTACTTTCTTATGTCTCATTTGTGGATCAGAAAATCAGATTTGAATAAAAAGTGGTACAAAATCGGCTCAATCTCTCCCCGTTGTGCGAGACGTATGGGTTACCGTCTGTGTATGGGGAATGTTGACAAATGTCAGTTTTATCAAAGAATGAACCATACCAGATCGTTGTTTCTGTCTAGAGAGAGACCTATGAGAGAGCCAGTCGGAACACGCGCGTATCCAAAGTATTTAACAAAAATACTAGAGATGAATTTTGTCAGCATTTTTGCTTGCGTATGCGCTTATTACCTGTATAGGCTTATGGACTGGTACAGGTCTTAAGGCATTTAGAATGAAACCTCATCTACTGATTAAGATGACCTTCCTTCCACTTCATAATGCGTTCTTCGTTACGTACATTAGCATACGTATCACCTAATGGGTCAAGTGACAAATTAATGTTTGGTTTTAATTAAATTGTAATTAAAGTAGACACACGAAGAAATCAAAAGTGTTTTGAATTGATGCAAAACTCATATCATTGCGAAGGGGAAGCCTTACTGATCAAATACAACAACTCTCCTCTTCAAAATATGTTTGGGGCCCGCAGTAACCAACTCTCACAAATGTTAGTTTTGAGATCCAGATTTTCTGCCTTCAGCGGTCCTTTGTAGAGCGTCAATATTTTGACGTCACACACGGGACACGGCTGGCTAGCTGCAGACTAATACACGCGCGACTCCGGTATGCGGCCGGTACTGAGCTGTTTGTCCAGTGTGTGACGTCACTTCTCAGAGCTCGCTACGCTCGTGTGTTTGGCTTACGTTCAGGGGCGTTCGGGGGGTCTAAGAAGGGTCTTGCAAAATTGTACGCCTTTCCATGATATCTATATGATTTCTCAGCAAATTATTCGTTTTTTTTAAGAGAAAATCTTTCCATCCATATGTAATTTGTTCTAATTATCAGTTGTAGTGAATTTTTCTTTGTGTAGCTCCTTTAAGGAACTTTACATAACTATCTTGATCTAAGCAAGGGCGTCGCTAGACCTTTTTAGTGGAGGGGGGTGTAGAGGCCAACGATTTCCAACAAAACTAGTCACCAATTACCGACAAAATGAAATGTCCAATATCTACAAATTTAGCCCAATAAACATGGGGCCGAAGGCTACATTGTTTTTCTTATGGACTATCTATAGTACTTGCGTATGCGCAAAGGGTCAATTTCCTCGACGACATAAATATACGAATTATTTCGTCAACTTAGTCAGCATCATAGCTATATATTTTAATGCAGGCGCGGAGGTGGGATCTTATTTTAGGGAGCAAGCGGTAGTGAGCAAGCGAATCACTTAAACATCGCGCGAATTTGGGGAGGGATGTGGGTGATAGGCCTCCCGCGCGCGCATATTTTTTTTACACAACTGTTTAGCCATTTCAGTCAAATATAGTGTGCAAACGACTAGAGACAGAGTCTAGCATTACCCTTAGCAGTTTTGTTGCATTGCTGGAGCAGGGACATGTTAGTTGACAAGTCCCTGGCTGGAGCTCTACAAGTATGTACGTACATGATTATGTACGTATTTGTTTCGGGTTAAATCTATCCTCTCTTCTCTTTCATTATGTATTTCTGTGTTCTCCTCCAGTCTATCCTATTGTCTTTTGTCATGTAATTCTTTTTTTCCTCTTCAATCTATCCCTTTTCTCCTTCGTTATTTTCTTTGTTTTTCCTTCTATCTCCCATTCTCCTTCGTTATGTATTTCTTTTGTTCTCCTTTATTCTAACCTCTTCTCTTTTGTTTTATGTATTTCTTTGTTTCTCCTTTAACCTATCCTTTTCTCCTTTGTCATCTATTTCTTTGTTTTAATCTGATAGATTCCCTTTCTCCGTCGATATTTCCCTGTTTTTCCTTAGTCTAGATCTAGATCTATGTCCTCTTAGCTCTTCATTTGTGTATTTCTATGTTCTCAGCCTTTGACTTCTTCTCTTTCCTTATGTATTTCCTTGTTTCTCCTTCTACATATCCTCTCCACTATCCTTGTTCTTCCCTTTCTATCATCTTTCCTTCCCTGGGTGTATGTCACTATGCCAGCACGTACACGGACATCCCAGTTTAGCTGTATGATAGCTGCCATTGAACAGGGACCTGTCAACTAGCATGTCCCTGCATTGAAGTAACAAGTACATGCTTGCACAACCTAATAGTGCGGTGCAGTGACGACCTAGACTCTTTCACCAGAGCACTTCTTTGAATTTTTTCGCGAAAATGGCTAAACAGTTGTGTAAAAAAAAAATGCGCCTCCCGCGCGAAGCGCGGAAGCTTAGCCGTTTCCTTAAATTATTAGGAGAAGAAGACGATTTATTGTACTGTTCTCGACTCTTAATCCTTGTCTGAATTCAGTTTGTCCCCCTCCCGCGCGAAGCGCGGAAGTTTTGAAATTTCATTAAATTATTAGAGAAAGAAGACGATTCGTTGTACCGTTTTCGACTCTTAATAAGCCCTAATTGTCCGAATTCAGTTTCCCCCTTTAGCGCGAAGCGCGGAAGCTTTGACGCTTCCTTAAATTATTAGAGAAAGAATTGGTTAAAGATTAGAGAAAGATTGGCTAAGGTAGCCTGCATAGGCTTAATGAGTGGTATAGGCCTTAACGCTTTAAAAAGAGAAACCTCATCTGCTGCTTTAGTCTAGATGATTTTTCTTCCGATTTATTATGAAGACATATCATGGCCAACTCATGATATAAAATCTACTATATGACGTTGTCACTATCAATATTTAACCATACACAAACTTGAAATTGATAAGTGGTATCAGGAATACTTTTTTTAATTTGCACTCTGGTCATGATTTGAAATATGTAACTAGTGGCACTGACACCCATCTGATGCTTATCATACCCAGACACGTCATGCACGTAGGCCGTCACTTTCTGAAACGTCTTGTTATTTTCCGAAATTTTCTTAATACAATTTAATAGGAATACGGACAAGTCTATTCTCTGTGGATTAGTCACGGGACAAGAAATCTTAAATATCATAATCACATTATTGTAACTAATAATATCATCCTGTCAGTGATTATTTCAGAAATTTTACAAGCGGGTGAAAGCCTAATTTGGTTTCTGAGAACACATTTACTGGTTGTCAGGTATATTATTACCATAGCAACTGTAACTAAGAGAGAAATATCATTAAGAAATGATGAAACTGTATCATTTGACATCACACTATACCTAATATTCATCTGCTCGATGATTGCAGCTACTTGCGATGTATTATATTTGTCATCTCACTATGTTCGTGTTGCTAAAGAGATGACCATCCCTAGCAACCAAAATTGCTGTGTAAGCTAATATCAAAGTGTCAACTTTAGAGCGCTTCAATGAACTTGGAATTCGGATATAATATGAATCTTATTTATTGACAGTTTTTCAAAAGGTTCCAAGTCACTATTCATCATTTTTCTTTGAATATGGAGAAGAATGCATTTTTGGGAAAATTATAATTTGGAGGAAAAGTGTAAAAATTCACATTTATGGCTCAAAGTTGTAATGCAGATTATACTCAAACCTATTAAATGAAATATTATCTTGTGGAAAAATTAATTCTCTTATATATGACACCCCACACATCATAACACGAAGCTCCCTTAAAAAGTAATTCCCAAAATCGTTTAACAGTCGTTCAATATAATTTCAAGATAGTCCACCTAGAAATTGTGCAGGGAGGTGCCTAAACACGTTGAAATCCAACGAAACATTCCATGTCTAAAAACTTACTTTGCCCTTGGTAATAAATAGTCAACCATGCATATTTTCTCTTTTCACGTACTTTTGCATTTCGTTCTATCATATCCTAGATGAGGTCACGATGATGTACTGTCAGGATGATGTTCTAATAAACAACGTCCGTTCGTCATAAAATGATCCGCCATTTTCTCCATGACTGTTACATCAGCTAGTTTGATCGGGAAACCGTAAGCACACACACAAATGATTTATTGAGCTCTTACCTTTGTGTAATATACCATCAAACACAAGGTAAATTTTTCGGATAAAAGGCAGTGAGCTAGAATTTAAGAAAAATTCCTAGCGTTTCATCATGGAACACTTTCATGCACTGATTAGTGAACTGATTGGACAATCTACAATTTCGTTTTTGAAGCAACATACCTTTCATGTTATATTTGGATGGACCGGAGCACGTTGGTTTAAATGAAGAAAATCAGACGAATGAAGTGGAGTTATCAAACTTGTACTGACAGCGCCAGGACTTTCCGAGACAGATTCATGAATTATGCTCATATTACGTTATCAATTTTGTATTATTCCTTTGCCGTAATAACGCAGAATCATGAGTAGGCTTCAAATAGTATAAACCTAAAGGGCAACTGAGAAAGATATGTAAAGTGAGTAACTTCATTGATGTGTTTAGTCTATTCCAAGAACGATTAACAAAACGCAAAAGTGACTTTGACAAACTTGAAATATTAGGTCTAATTCCTCTAGAACGAAGAAATATTCATAAGAAATTTAAATTTGCTTTAAAACGGGGGTTTATAGATTTTAAGCAAAACATGGCTGAAAGAGTAACTAATGAGCCTGCTAAAGTGGATATAGACCTTCTCGTGGCAGCTGAAAATGGCCGTTTTGATGTAGTTCAGTATCTTGTTAGTCAAGGAGCAGAGGTAGAGAGGGGTAATAATTATGGTTTGACACCACTTATTATTGCATCACAAGGAGGTCATCTTGATGTAGTTCAGTACCTCGTTAGTCAAGGAGCACAAATAGAGAAGGGTGATAATAATGGTTCGACACCACTTATTTTTGCATCACAAGGGGGTCAGCTTGACGTAGTTGAGTATCTCGTTAGTCAAGGAGCACAGATAGAGAAGGGTGATAATAATGGTTCGACACCACTTCATTTTGCATCAAAAGGAGGTCATCTTGACGTAGTTCAGTACCTCGTTGGTCAAGGAGCACAGGTAGAGAGGGGTGATAAAAATGGTTTGAAACCACTTCAAGATGCATCACACGAAGGTCATCTTGATGTAGTTCAGTATCTCGTTAGTCAAGGAGCACAGATAGAGAAGGGTGCTAATAATGGTTCGACACCACTTATTTTTGCATCACAAGGGGGTCAGCTTGACGTAGTTGAGTATCTCGTTAGTCAAGGAGCACAGACAGAGAGGGGTAATGACAATGGTTCGACACCACTTCATTTTGCATCAAAAGGAGGTCATCTTGACGTAGTTCATTACCTCGTTAGTCAAGGAGCACAGGTAGAGAGGGGTGATAAAAATGGTTTGAAACCACTTCAAGATGCATCACACGAAGGTCATCTTGATGTAGTTCAGTATCTCGTTAGTCAAGGAGCACAGATAGAGAAGGGTGCTAATAATGGTTCGACACCACTTATTTTTGCATCACAAGGGGGTCAGCTTGACGTAGTTGAGTATCTCGTTAGTCAAGGAGCACAGACAGAGAGGGGTAATGACAATGGTTCGACACCACTTCATTTTGCATCAAAAGGAGGTCATCTTGACGTAGTTCAGTACCTCGTTAGTCAAGGAGCACAGGTAGAGAGGGGTGATAAAAATGGTTTGAAACCACTTCAAGATGCATCACACGAAGGTCATCTTGATGTAGTTCAGTATCTCGTTAGTCAAGGAGCACAGATAGAGAAGGGTGATAATAATGGTTCGACACCACTTCATTTTGCATCAAAAGGAGGTCATCTTGACGTAGTTCAGTACCTCGTTGGTCAAGGAGCACAGGTAGAGAGGGGTGATAAAAATGGTTTGAAACCACTTCAAGATGCATCACACGAAGGTCATCTTGATGTAGTTCAGTATCTCGTTAGTCAAGGAGCACAGATAGAGAAGGGTGCTAATAATGGTTCGACACCACTTATTTTTGCATCACAAGGGGGTCAGCTTGACGTAGTTGAGTATCTCGTTAGTCAAGGAGCACAGACAGAGAGGGGTAATGACAATGGTTCGACACCACTTCATTTTGCATCAAAAGGAGGTCATCTTGACGTAGTTCAGTACCTCGTTAGTCAAGGAGCACAGGTAGAGAGGGGTGATAAAAATGGTTTGAAACCACTTCAAGATGCATCACACGAAGGTCATCTTGATGTAGTTCTGTGTCTCGTTAGTCAAGGAGCACAGATAGAGAAGGGTGATAATAATGGTTCGACACCACTTCATTTTGCATCAAAAGGAGGTCATCTTGACGTAGTTCAGTACCTCGTTGGTCAAGGAGCACAGGTAGAGAGGGGTGATAAAAATGGTTTGAAACCACTTCAAGATGCATCACACGAAGGTCATCTTGATGTAGTTCAGTATCTCGTTAGTCAAGGAGCACAGATAGAGAAGGGTGCTAATAATGGTTCGACACCACTTATTTTTGCATCACAAGGGGGTCAGCTTGACGTAGTTGAGTATCTCGTTAGTCAAGGAGCACAGACAGAGAGGGGTAATGACAATGGTTCGACACCACTTCATTTTGCATCAAAAGGAGGTCATCTTGACGTAGTTCAGTACCTCGTTAGTCAAGGAGCACAGGTAGAGAGGGGTGATAAAAATGGTTTGAAACCACTTCAAGATGCATCACACGAAGGTCATCTTGATGTAGTTCAGTATCTCGTTAGTCAAGGAGCACAGATAGAGAAGGGTGATAATAATGGTTCGACACCACTTCATTTTGCATCAAAAGGAGGTCATCTTGACGTAGTTCAGTACCTCGTTGGTCAAGGAGCACAGGTAGAGAGGGGTGATAAAAATGGTTTGAAACCACTTCAAGATGCATCACACGAAGGTCATCTTGATGTAGTTCAGTATCTCGTTAGTCAAGGAGCACAGATAGAGAAGGGTGCTAATAATGGTTCGACACCACTTATTTTTGCATCACAAGGGGGTCAGCTTGACGTAGTTGAGTATCTCGTTAGTCAAGGAGCACAGACAGAGAGGGGTAATGACAATGGTTCGACACCACTTCATTTTGCATCAAAAGGAGGTCATCTTGACGTAGTTCAGTACCTCGTTAGTCAAGGAGCACAGGTAGAGAGGGGTGATAAAAATGGTTTGAAACCACTTCAAGATGCATCACACGAAGGTCATCTTGATGTAGTTCAGTATCTCGTTAGTCAAGGAGCACAGATAGAGAAGGGTGATAATAATGGTTCGACACCACTTCATTTTGCATCAAAAGGAGGTCATCTTGACGTAGTTCAGTACCTCGTTGGTCAAGGAGCACAGGTAGAGAGGGGTGATAAAAATGGTTTGAAACCACTTCAAGATGCATCACACGAAGGTCATCTTGATGTAGTTCAGTATCTCGTTAGTCAAGGAGCACAGATAGAGAAGGGTGCTAATAATGGTTCGACACCACTTATTTTTGCATCACAAGGGGGTCAGCTTGACGTAGTTGAGTATCTCGTTAGTCAAGGAGCACAGACAGAGAGGGGTAATGACAATGGTTCGACACCACTTCATTTTGCATCAAAAGGAGGTCATCTTGACGTAGTTCAGTACCTCGTTAGTCAAGGAGCACAGGTAGAGAGGGGTGATAAAAATGGTTTGAAACCACTTCAAGATGCATCACACAAAGGTCATCTTGATGTAGTTCAGTATCTCGTTAGTCAAGGAGCACAGGTAGAGAGGGGTAATAATAATGGTTCGACACCACTTCATCATGCATCAACAGGAGGTCATCTTGACATAGTTCATTACCTCGTTAGTCAATGTGCACAGGTAGATAGGG
Organism: Strongylocentrotus droebachiensis; assembly: GCA_035222895.1. NCBI lineage: Eukaryota > Metazoa > Echinodermata > Echinoidea > Camarodonta > Strongylocentrotidae > Strongylocentrotus > Strongylocentrotus droebachiensis. Next base: position 25,611 of record JAVYIG010007193.1, on the reverse strand, counting down.
GTGATAATAATGGTTTGACACCACTTCAAGATGCTTCACACAAAGGTCATCTTGATGTAGTTCAGTATCTCGTTAGTCAAGGAGCACAGGTAGAGGGCGGTAATAATAATGGTTCGACACCACTTCATTTTGCATCAACAGGTGGTCATCTTGACGTAGTTCAGTACCTCGTTAGTCAAGGAGCACAGGTAGAGAGGGGTGATAAAAATGGTTTGAAACCACTTCAAGATGCATCACACGAAGGTCATCTTGATGTAGTTCAGTATCTCGTTAGTCAAGGAGCACAGATAGAGAAGGGTGCTAATAATGGTTCGACACCACTTATTTTTGCATCACAAGGGGGTCAGCTTGACGTAGTTGAGTATCTCGTTAGTCAAGGAGCACAGACAGAGAGGGGTAATGACAATGGTTCGACACCACTTCATTTTGCATCAAAAGGAGGTCATCTTGACGTAGTTCAGTACCTCGTTAGTCAAGGAGCACAGGTAGAGAGGGGTGATAAAAATGGTTTGCAACCACTTCAAGATGCATCACACAAAGGTCATCTTGATGTAGTTCAGTATCTCGTTAGTCAAGGAGCACAGGTAGAGAGGGGTAATAATAATGGTTCGACACCACTTCATCATGCATCAACAGGAGGTCATCTTGACATAGTTCATTACCTCGTTAGTCAATGTGCACAGGTAGATAGGGGTGATAATAATGGTTTGACACCACTTCAAGATGCTTCACACAAAGGTCATCTTGATGTAGTTCAGTATCTCGTTAGTCAAGGAGCACAGGTAGAGGGCGGTAATAATAATGGTTCGACACCACTTCATTTTGCATCAACAGGTGGTCATCTTGACGTAGTTCAGTACCTCGCTAGTCAAGGTGCACAGGTAGATAGGGGTGATAATAATGGTTTGACACCACTTCAAGATGCTTCACACAAAGGTCATCTTGATGTAGTTCAGTATCTCGTTAGTCAAGGAGCACAGGTAGAGGGCGGTAATAATAATGGTTCGACACCACTTCATTTTGCATCAACAGGTGGTCATCTTGACGTAGTTCAGTACCTCGCTAGTCAAGGTGCACAGGTAGATAGGGGTAATAATAATGGTTCGACACCACTTCAAGATGCTTCACACAAAGGTCATCTTGATGTAGTTCAGTATCTCGTTAGTCAAGGAGCACAGGTAGAGGGCGGTAATAATAATGGATCGACACCACTTCATTTTGCATCAACAGGTGGTCATCTTGACGTAGTTCAGTACCTCGCTAGTCAAGGTGCACAGGTAGATAGGGGTGATAATAATGGTTTGACACCACTTCAAGATGCTTCACACAAAGGTCATCTTGATGTAGTTCAGTATCTCGTTAGTCAAGGAGCACAGGTAGAGGGCGGTAATAATAATGGTTCGACACCACTTCATCCGGACATTTATCTGCTATCGTGTTTGCTTGTTTTTTTATATTTCATATTTATATATTTTTTAAATAACGGTATAGTTACAGACCTCCACTGATACAAGACCCTTATATAGTTATCATGAAAAATGCACCGTATTAGTATATGTAAATATAACATATTTTGTCATCATGGGTAATGAAGCAGCACCTTCACCTTATACTTTTTGTTTATAAAAGAAAATCTTTGTTCAGATTGCTTAATTTATATTGAACTGATTAATTTGCATATTATGTTGTAAACAATTTTCCTTTTTATAATGTTGTATTCAAGTATTACCGTCACCTTTTCCTTTTTTAAAGGAATTGGGGCACATTCTGTACACTTGTTTGAATGTGTACTATATTAGTTTGGATACTTATGGAAAATATTTTTAAAATATGTCTGTGTTTATAATGTATGAGAAAATGTACTACATGTATGTTTATACTGTAAGAACAGTTGTGTTCCTATTCATCATTTTGTATTATTATGAAGATCTGAATAAAGGCAAAAAAGCTTTAAAAAAAAAAAAAAAAAAAAAAACTTCATTTTGCATCAACAGGTGGTCATCTTGACATAGTTCAGTACCTCGCTAGTCAAGGTGCACAGGTAGAGGGCGGTAATAATAATGGTTTGACACCACTTCAAGATGCTTCACACAAAGGTCATCTTGATGTAGTTCAGTATCTCGTTAGTCAAGGTGCACAGGTAGATAGGGGTGATAATAATGGTTCGACACCACTTCAAGATGCATCACACAAAGGACATCTTGATGTAGTTCAGTATCTCGTTAGTCAAGGAGCACAGGTAGAGAGGGGTAATAATAATGGTTCGACACCACTTCATCATGCATCAACAAGAGGTCATCTTGACATAGTTTAGTATCTCGATAGTCAAGGAGCACAGGTTGAGAGGGGTGATAAAAATGGTTTGACACCACTTCAAGATGCATCACACAAAGGACATCTTGATGTAGTTCAGTATCTCGTTAGTCAAGGAGCACAGGTAGAGAGGGCCGATAATAATGGTATAACACCACTTATTAGTGCATCACAAGGAGGCCATCTTGATGTTGTTCAGTATTTCGCGAGTGGACTAGCACGGAGGAAAGGAGCATCACCTAAATGTATGATTCCCATTAATATTTCTTGTCAAAAAGCGATGCATTATACGATGTAAATAAGGATAAATAAGAATAAACTTTTACCCCGCCTAACCCAGATAGTAGAACCATGATACTCAGCAAATTGTCTTGGTCCTATAACTGAACCAATTTTAATAAAAATAAATTGAGTATTGTCATTTAGGTCTTCACCCAGGCACAGATTAATGGGGGGGGGGGCTGGCTTTTTGTATTCATAATATAGATATTTTTTAGTTAGTGCTGACACTACCCTCCCCCCCCCCTCCACCCCCCCTACCTGTGAAAGACCTGGACGAGTTACTGAAGGAAACAGGAATAAGATTAACATCATCCTACAAAATAAACACTCAAAAGTAAAATCAATAATTGAGGTCTTAATTTCATTTATTTATACATTTACTTGACAAACGTGTAACACAATCGTAATTACAACGACAATTCAACTCAATGGCAATTTCAAAAGCCTAATGCATATCTTACAGAAATCATGTTCAGATTGCGTAATACGTCATTTTAATGTTCACATATTTCTAGAGGTGATACATGAACGAGGCTATTGAAATTGTCTGAAGTTGAAGTCTCCTGCGTTCACAGATGCTGTTAATTTTGATATTATAACTTCACATGCGTGTGTTTTCTATATTTGTATAAAAGTAAAAGTAATTTGTTGATGTCTGGAAAAATCTTTGTTAAATGTAATATTCAATTATTTTTCAGAAAATATTTAAAAAAGAAGAAGAAGTTGATTTTGTTAAAGTAGTTGCGATCTAGTTGCGTCTAGGATTCATACATTATCTCATATTCATTATTGATAGCCATTATTATATACATATATCTTATTAAATGTTGGTGTATGCGGATTCTGAATATGAATTTGATTCATGTTCATACCTTCCTAATCTGTACAGGATTATTTTCATGAATTTAGTATCATTCACAACATATTTTAATTACATTTTTCTTAGGACTGAATTGTACACAGACTATACTGATTCGGGAGGGGTGATAAAACATTTAAAAGGAGTGTTCTAAGTTTGCTTCTATCTTTATTATGTGCATTGTATATACACGCCTAGTGAGAATTCGGTAGATTTACAACTGTCAATAGGATCCTACCTAACAACATTTATTAACCCTATTAGGAAATCAAATGTGTTTGACTGTGAAACCAAATGATCGATACAGTGCCCTATTCACGTAGTATTGTAAATGCCTTATATTGTGACTTAATTGTACATAGACCATGCAGACTATTCTAAAATGGTGTAAAAAGAAGACATGTCAGCTTTAGTCACATTATTATTTAGTTCTAAAGGTCATTTTTTTGTTTGAACGTTTTTTTATTTCGTTTAGATTATTTCTAATTTTGTTGCTTGATTGTATGACAAGGGGTATCCATAATTCCTAATTTCATGATGCCATTTTCTATATATAATCAGAGATGCTAAATATTGACGAATAATAGCTCGTTTTTTTTAAACAATTAGGATGGATGTTGCGTGAGTGAGACGTAAACGGTTGAGCACTTCGGACTACATTTACATATTCATACCCAACAAGTGAACGTAAATACAATATGTATTTGAACAAGTTATATACAATGGAACAACATTTTATACTTTCTATGAATGTAGCGTTATACAAAATGTATTTTAAATCTTCTGTTTTTACTTTATTATGTATTGATCTCAATTGAGATATCGTGAGAACATTTATTCAGAGTGAATTTTTCATTTTTGTAAAAGATTGTTTTAAGCGTGGAGAGGTGGTGGTATATAGTGGTTCATTCACTTGACTCTCAATCCAAGGGTTGAGTGTCCGAATCCCAGCCAGCACTAACGTCTTTTGGCAGGACATTAAAACACATTTCCATTCTGAATAATGTGGCTTCTCTTGGTAAAAGAACACGTACTAATTGTTATTATTAAACCTGTTTCTGTGTTGTTGTTTTTCAAGTATCTACATTATATATGAATTATCTTCGTATTTCTCAATATATTAGCTACAATGGCTGGGTTCATTTTGTATCAATACTATTCGTATTCATATCACGTTAGTAATTTGTGTAGTTTAGCTTATTCCAAAGACGGGCCTACCTGGCAACGTTGAAAACAAATGCTAATTTCTTTAAACACAGTGCCTTATTTGTATATTATTGTAAATTTCCTTTCTTTTCACATAATTGTACATGGACTATTCTAGAATAGCGGAGAAAGAAAATAAGTCAGTTTTTATCAAACTTATAACGCGTATTTTGCCTGTAAAACATGGTTTAATGTTTGTGTTATCTCTCATTCTATCGTTTAAATTGTAGATATTACTACAAGTGCTTGTAAACCTTGTGTATTTCTAGTTATCAATTTCTTTACAAATAGGTGAAAAGTTTATACTGTAAATGTACTTCATAATTTCATGGTATATCAAAGTTTTATATAGTGTGAAAACAAATGATCAGCAATTAGTTATTTTTCCACACGTCATTGCATTTTTGCCAAACAGCATTGTACACAGATTGCTGTAAATTGAGAGAGGTGAGAGTGAGAGCAGTTACTCAGAATTTTTATTTCATTTTTTAAAGTGTGTTTTAAGCCTGTTTCTATGTTCATCATCTTCAAGTATCGACATTATGAAGATATATGATTTAAACGAGTATCTTCATCTTTCTAATTATCAATCTACAGTTGGTGAGTGAATTATGTGCGATCAGCCTCCAAAATTTAAGATTATCAATAAGTGATTGATTTCAGGATGTTTGAAATCAGGTTTAAACTAGACATTATGTTTCAATGAAATATGTTAAATTGCGTACTAAAGTTATTATTGCAAATTAAATAAAGTCCTGTCTACTTCTGACAACTATTATCCTGGACATAATTCGTTTTTTCCTCTCTTTTCACGAAATCTGGTAACATTAAAGAAATTATAATGTGCATCGAAATTATGATATTTCAATTTGCCACAGTTTGGTTATTTAGTTGCAACATCCATACATCCTTTAATCAATTTCAGGTTAAAACTATACATTACGTTTCAATGAAATATGTTAAATTGCGTACTAAAGTTATTATTGGAATTTAAATAAAGTCCTGTCTATTTCTGACAACTATTATCCTGAACATAATTCGTTTTTTCCTCTTTTTTCACGAAATCTGGTAACATTAAAGAAATTATAATGTGCATCGAAATTATGATATTTCAATTTGCCACAGTTTGGTTATTTAGTTGCAACATCCATACATCCTTTAATCAATTTCGGAAATGTGGCGGACTCAGAATGCTCTGGTAGTGGGAGCACACTCTGCAAGTTCTCTTTAATACAAGCAAGCACAAATTTGAAAAGGGGGGAAAAGGGTCATCATCTCTAAGTTATGCTTATTATTTCCTATTTGCCTGTCCCTGTTTGGAGGGGAAGTGAGTGGCTAAGAGCATGTGCCCCCACCCGGCCAATGGATTCGCCACTGATGTCTATCTAGTGATCATGAATGACGATGTAGGGATTTATTCATCTTTACCTGCTTTAAAATCGTCCCCTAAAGCTATCCTGGATCAAAGTCCAGAGTACAAGCCAGACAATTGGAATTACATGTATTTTTTTTTTTCCTTTCTTCAATAGCAAGTCGTGTCTGAATTGCTCACATAGGTAATAGTTAAGTAGAGCGCTCCCAAATTTAGACACTTTACAAAGAAGAACCAAGATGAGATTTATCTTTTTCATTTCAAAATGATATTTTTGTCGTCATTAAACGAATTGTAAACGCAAGAGGGCTTACTTATTGATTTTTTTTTTCTTAAATAAAAATATAATCTCGAAAACAAAAAACTCAAAGAGAAAGCAGTAGAATCAGAGAAGCAGACTGGTAAATTTTTGAAAAAAATCGGACATGAACTAACAAAGTAATGAATTTTAAAAGTTGTAATGATTATACGTCTTGGAACTTCAGACTGGCTGAATGGGTAATGTCTCTGTAATGTAGTGCCAGTCAACTTCTTCATTTGATCCAACACACAAAATAACTAAAATATATATGTATTTTGTTCAAAATGTATGACTCGGGATGGGTTTTTCATTTTAGAAGACTTATGATAATATATTATCCATATTAACCCAGTTACATCCCTAAACCTTTCAAACTTAGTCATAACCTTAACCCTTTGAAACCCACTCACATCTCTTACCCTTTCAAACCCACTCACAACAATCATCCTTTCAAACCCACTCACAACCCTAACCCTTACAAGCCAACTCACAACCCTAATCCTTCCAAACCCACTCACAACCCTAACCCTTTCAAACCCACTCACATCCCTAACCCTTTCAAACCCACTCACATCCCTAACCCTTTTAAACCCACTCACAACCCTAACCCTTTCAAACCCACTCACAACCCTAACCCTTTCAAACCCACTCACAACCCTAACCCTTTCAAACCCACTCACAACCCTAACCCTTTCAAACCCACACACAACCCTAACCCTTTCAAACCCACTCACAACCCTAACCCTTTCAAACCCACTCACAACCCTAACCCTTTCAAACCCACTCACAACCCTAACCCTTTCAAACCCACTCACAACCCTCACACTTTCAAACCCACTCACAACCTAAACCATTTCAAACCCAATCACAACCCTAACCCTTTCAAACCCACTCACAACCCTAACCATTTCAAACCCAATCACAACCCTAACCCTTTCAAATCCAGTCACATCCCGAACCATTTCAAACCCAGTCACAACCCTAACCCTTTCAAACCCACCCACAACCCTAACCATTTCAAACCCAGTCACATCCTAACCCTTTCAAACCCACTCCCAACCCTAACCCTTTCAAACCCACTCACAACCCTAACCATTTCAAACCCAGTCACATCCTAACCCTTTCAAACTCACTCACACCCCTAACCCTTTCAAACCCACTCACAACCCTAACCCTTTCAAACCCACTCACAACCCTAACCATTTCAAACCCAGTCACATCCTAACCCTTTCAAACTCACTCACACCCCTAACCCTTTCAAACCCAGTCACATCCTAACCCTTTCAAACTCACTCACACCCCTAACCCTTTCAAACCCACTCACAACCCTCACACTTTCAAACCCACCCACAACCCTAACCATTTCCAATCCAGTCACATCCTAACCCTTTCAAACTCACTCACAACCCTAATCCTTTCAAACCCACCCACAACCCTAACCCTTTCAAACCCAGTCACATCCTAACCCTTTCAAACCCAGTCACAACCCTAACCCTTTTAAACCCACTCACAACCCTAACCCTTTCAAACCCAGTCACATCCTAACCCTTTCAAACCCACTCACAACCCTAACCATTTCAAACCCAGTCACATCCTAACCCTTTCAAACTCACTCACACCCCTAACCCTTTCAAACCCACTCACAACCCTAACCCTTTCAAAACCACACACAACCCTCACACTTTCAAACCCACTCACAACCCTAACCCTTTCAAACCCAGTCACACAACCCTCACACTTTCAAACCCACTCACAACCTAAACCATTTCAAACCCAATCACAACCCTAACCCTTTCAAACCCAGTCACAACCCTAACCCTTTCAAACCCACTCACAACCCTCACACTTTCAAACCCACTCACAACCCTAACCCTTTCAAACCTACTCACAACCCTCACACTTTCAAACCCACTCACAACCCTCACCATTTCAAACCCAGTCACAACCCTCACACTTTCAAACCCACTCACAACCCTAACCCTTTCAAACCCACTCACAACCCTCACACTTTCAAACCCACTCACAACCCTCACCATTTCAAACCCAGTCACAACCCTAACCCTTTCAAACCCACTCGCAACCCTAACCCTTTCAGAGCCACTTGTAACCCTAACCCTTTCAAACCCACTCGCAACCCTAACCCTTTCAAACCCAGTCACAACCCAAACCATTTCAAACCCACTCACAACCCTAACCCTTTCAAACCCAATCACAACCCTAACCCTTTCAGACCCACTCACAACCCTCACCCTTTCAAACCCACTCACAACCCTAACCCTTTCAAACCCAGTCACAACCCTAACCCTTTCAAACCTACTCACAACCCTCACACTTTCAAACCCACTCACAACCCTCACCATTTCAAACCCAGTCACAACCCTCACACTTTCAAACCCACTCACAACCCTAACCCTTTCAAACCCACTCACAACCCTCACACTTTCAAACCCACTCACAACCCTCACCATTTCAAACCCAGTCACAACCCTAACCCTTTCAAACCCACTCGCAACCCTAACCCTTTCAGAGCCACTTGTAACCCTAACCCTTTCAAACCCACTCGCAACCCTAACCCTTTCAAACCCAGTCACAACCCAAACCATTTCAAACCCACTCACAACCCTAACCCTTTCAAACCCAATCACAACCCTCACCATTTCAAACCCACTCACAACCCTAACCCTTTCAAACCCAGTCACAACCCTCACCATTTCAAACCCACTCACATCCTAACCCTTTCAAACCCACTCACAACCCTCACCCTTTCAAACCCACTCACAACCCTAACCCTTTCAAACCCAGTCACAACCATAACCCTTTCAAACCCACTCACAACCCTAACCCTTTCAAACCTAGTCACAACCCTAACCCTTTCAAACCCACTCACATCCTAACCCTTTCAAACTCACTCACAACCCTAATCCTTTCAAACCCACCCACAACCCTAACCCTTTCAAACCCAGTCACATCCTAACCCTTTCAAACTCACTCACAACCCTAACCCTTTCAAACCCAGTCACAACCCTAACCCTTTCAAACCCACTCACAACCCTCACACTTTCAAACCCACTCACAACCCGAACCATTTCAAACCCACTCACAACCCTAACCCTTTCAAACCCACTCACAACCCGAACCATTTCAAACCCAATCACAACCCTAACCCTTTCAAACCCAGTCACAACCCTAACCCTTCAAACCCAGTCACAACCCTCACACTTTCAAACCCACTCACAACCCGAAACCATTTCAAACCCACTCACAACCCTAACCCTTTCAAACCCACTCACAACCCTAACCCTTTCAAACCCACTCACAACCCTAACCCTTTCAAACCCAGTCACACAACCCTAACCCTTTCAAACCCAGTCACATCCGAACCAATTCAGACCCACTCACAACCGAGGTTCAACCCTTACCCTTTTAAGTGTTCAAAGCAGGCCTCGCAGAGCATGTAATTTTGGTGATATTGAAAAGAGCAGGGTTTACCTCAATCTGTTTTCATTAATTAATACAACTCTGAGAAGTGAAACAGATTTGGCACGATACATCTGAAACGTTCAATATACCAAGGGCCAGAAGGGCATTTATTTTGTGTAAAATAAAAATGAGTCAACGCCCGACTGGCTCCAGACAATAATTCTAAATGTATACAAAACGAAAACAAACGAAAGAAAAACGAAACAAAAAGGGCAAATTATATTTAAAAACATTTGTACAAGCAGAATGTATTTATTGTTTGATTTTTTTTCTCTCACATTATTGGCATGGTCACCTACAGCAATATTGTAAAAACGATTACTCATTTTGATTAATCCAAGAAAATGACATTTATAAATAATCTAAATTTAGAGACACCTTCCTTGCCTCCCCCCCCCCCCCCCCTTCCTCCCCGTCCCCTTATCATACTTCACCATGACACTGTAAGAATGGAGTACATTTCTAATTAAACATTCATTTGGTCTTTCTTCAGCAAATACTACTCACGCCACATTACCAAAGGTTCTTGCAATTTAAAAAAGCCTTGGTCAGACATGACAAAGCAAACCACCTCCAAAACAAAAATAGGAAAGATATTTAAAAAAACATTGAAAACAGTAGCAATATAACATTATAAAAGCATAGTACACATCCCATGTCTGTCTGTAAAAAAATGCGTGCTACGCTTTTTAAACACCAAACTTACGCATTCAAGAAAAGGATTCAGATTCCTGTAAGTTTCATGCTGTGATCATATAATGGAATCACAACTGACACAAAAATAAGTCTTTTCAATTCTTTCTTGCATGCCATGAAAATTGATGTTCTGAACAATTCAAGACATTCATGTCCCTCAAGTTTTCAGTTATACAGTATTTCTTGGTTTTGTTTGTTTAATCATTTACATTTCCAGAAAATTTATTTCTCTTTTAAATACTTTCCAGGTAAATGTTTTTGAAGAAAAAAATTCTTCAGATTAAATGATTATCTGCCCCATTCAGACACGACATGGTGGAGTGCCTCAAAAAACTGCAGCTACAAAGTAAAATTTAAAAAATGGGAGAGAAATTATCATGGAAGAAACACTTGGTCTGTAGTCTTTATTTTTAAGTAATCTATCATAATAAAAAGTACAAAAGAACAACAAAAACACTTAGAATTGTCTCAAACATTCATAAATAGCAATATACCCTACCTCTTTCTACAGCCTGGCTCCACATTTCATATATAACAGTAACTGTAACTATATTCAGGATTAAAAGCCCTACTATTTTTTTTGAGGGCGGAGGTAATTGTGAAAGTTCTCTTTTCACCCAACCAAAGGCCACCTCTCCAATATCTTGCCAGTATTTTCTTCTGAAGTAGATTAATACACAATTATGCAACATTTCATGAAGAAAAAGAAAACAAATAGTAGGGCTTCTAGTTATAGCTGTAGTTATTTTAAATATGGGCCTACCATGTGGTGTGAGAATCAGTAACCTATATTTCAAGAATAGAGAGGAGACACTGATAAAAACTACAACAAGATTTGATATTCCTACAAAAGTGCTGATAACAAATTACAGTGTAGTTTAACATTCTATCATTTAAATAACAAAATAACAAAATACTTCCCTCTTTGTCATTTTTTGCATTTTACATAGTAAACATTGCAAGATTATTTCATTTAAAACTTCACCATTCTGTTTCTCTGCTTTTGTGGTTCTTCTATGGTAGTTTGTTATCAAAGTTGGGTTCCCCTATGAAGTTGTGGAGAAATACAAAGAGGATCAGAAGATTTTCAATCGGATCACAGCTACAAGACTACAATAATGGCACACCAAGTTGAAAGAGGGGTATAAGAGAGAGAGAGAGAGAGAGAGAGAGAGAGAGAGAGAGAGAGAGAGAGAGAGAGAGGGAGAGAGAGAGAGAGTGCCAGGGGTGTTTTAGAATACTTGTACCTCAAGCATGTGTGTGCTTATACACAGCCGCTCTGTCCAAACATTAATGATTCTAATAACATTGAAAAATCATCCCATTTCTATACTCATGAACACATATAAAGACAGGAAGTAGATTGGCATTCATGTTTCCAAACTCCTATAAAGATCAGTCTTTAGTGCCTGGTGAGAAATGTTGAACACATGGACGACATTTTAAACTGTCACGGCTGACAGCCCTGCAGTAGTGACCTATTTGCACTTTGAGTACGACTAATGAGTTACAGTAGATATGACGATTGTAAAACGACAGATGTGTGATACATGCATGCATCACTGGCACATCTCTGATTAATAACATAGATGAAGACTGCAAAATTTGCAGTCTTCATCTTCATTTAATGATGTCATACCATCACGAGAACTGGGGTATTCCCCTGGCTCTAAGAATAGACCTGCAGTAGTGACCAATTCATACTTAGAGTATGACTAGTGAATTGCAGTAGATGTGACAATTGTAAAACGACAGATGTGATACATGCATGCATCACTGGCACATCTCTGATTAATAACATAAGATGAAGACTGCAAATGATGTCATACCATCACGAGAACTGGGGTATTCCCCTGGCTCTAAGAATAGACCTATAGCAGGGCCCGATACCAAATAAGCCTCTGGTATACTAGATGGATCCATACTTTCTCTACAGTCACATGTCACTAAATGAAGAGGGGTTCATGCACCCATAATAGTTTGCTGTGGATGACCCTCAGGACAGAGACCTCAGTGTGGAGCCCTGTCTATCAGGATTCATGAGTAGCTTTAAAATACAGAAGAGGTTCATCTGAATGGTGATCTAACTACAATAAAACCTGTCTATAGCGACCACCCAAGGGAAACACTAAAAGTGGTCTTTGTAGACAGGTTCCTTTAGTACGTGTTTCAATGAGAAACCATTTTCGAGGGAAGCAAAAAATGTGGTCTTTGTAGACAGGTGGTCACTAAAGCAGGTTTGACTGTACATACTAGAGTTCAGTGTATATACATCTAGCATCCTATGCAGTTATTCTCCTAGTAGTATCGACCCCTCCCTCGTCCTCTGGTACGCCCGTAGCCTCCTCGTCCCTGCTGGTTCTGGTAGCCCTGCATGCCTCCTAGTTAACAACAAAGAAAACAGACAAAATATTTAAGGTAAAGACCGGTAGTGGTAAAATTGCGGTTCAAGGGTTTTCGGTGCAAAATATCCATTCAATATTGTTTAAATAGTGCCTTTAGAGGTTTAGATAGCAATACTTCAACCTAAATTTGCAAAAGAGCAGAAACATATGCCCAAATGTTCAAGTGCATTCAAGATATTCATCCAGTCCGGATCGATATGATAATTTACCAAATATATCAATTAGTAGGCGGTTTCCCGGCAAATTTGTATCATCACGTATTAGTCAAAACATATTCTTTTACATGATTGGTAATACGAGCTTCCATTTAATTTTGTTGAGAAGGGGGCGTTTCCAAAATTGGTCTATACCTTTAATCACAAAGTACCACTTTCCTTACTTTGCTATCACACCTCCTACATGTAGATGATATTGGTTTATAATGACAGTTGAAATCAAAATATACTAATCAAGGACAGTAGCGTTTATGCGCACCATAGCTCTGCATGAGTAGCTGATCATGTATTTACTGTACATAATACCAGGAACTCAAGGTACTGTGCATTGTGAATACATAGCCAGCTGGCCCTGTGTAGCTTAGGTACGCTCGAACATTACTGCGAAACATTCTTTAAAAGAGACATAAGCTGGCATAATTAGGTTTTAAATCGGTTTTAAAAGTGGGAAAAGGAGGGAAAAGGGAATGTTCAGGAATTATGTGGTAAAGAATAAGAAAGGAAATTACTATTTTTGAGTTGTGATCAACCAAACAGAAACAGGCAACTGGGTGATTATCAAGATCTTTAATAGTATGTGAAAAATAGTAAGGTGGATACTCAAAACTCTACCTAAGTGGCTCACAAAAAGAGGAACCAAATATTCATCCATTTGACAAAGGTTTTCATTCTCACTTTGTCTTCCCTTGCCCCCTACCAATCTCTCACCCTCATGGATACATTCACATCACTTTATTTTATTTTGACTATTTCTTTTTCATCAACTTTCTTTCGTATTTCCCCCAAGTCACATATGTTTCTCTACAATTGAATCCCACATACTTGATTTGTTGTTGGTACCAAATCTACGACAGTCCCACATACTCAATTTGCTGTTGGTACCTAATCTACTACAGTCCCATATATACGTTCTTATGTTTTATAAAATGGCTCTAGTATTTTAAGCATCGTGATTGGTCAATACGCGTCACATGACATTGAAAAAATTTTGATGCAAGCACGATTTTGCAGAAATGAGTGCAGAAAAAGCGCAAAAAAAGTTATAATACACGTGACCATGGAGATCCAGCGCGCGCGCGCGCGTACGTGTACTACGCGCTCCCTCAAGTGCATTGTAGGCTATAGGCTACGCGTAGCTAATATTGTACGCTCCACCATGATCCCCAGCGCAGGGTAGCTAGCTAGAGCGGGGGGTATTAATTATTAGAAAGCAAATTTTTATTTTACTTTTGCCTTGGATTTAGACCTGTTTTGACTTTAGGATTTTATAATGAAGCCAGTAATTTCAGCTGTCTAATGTAGACTCGTCTCTAGACCCCCTATGGATTTTATTTTTAATCAAACAATGAATCCCGTGGACTTTTTGGTAAGCCTGCAAGGTCTTACTCTTATTGTAGTCTAGTAGAACCAACATAACTCTAGATCTAGATCGAACTCTGACACCTCTGACACCTCAATCCTTCAGCAAGACATTCAAACCTTGTCTGACTGGTCAGCGAAATGGTTCATGGCTTTCAATGTCAAGAAGTGCGCCTCCCTTACCATCACGAGGAAAAGAACATTAATACAGCATGACTACCGGATTTCCAACGAGATAATACCCAGGATAGACAAGTACAAGTATCTCGGGGTAACTGTTACCAAGGACCTTCGATGGAATACACACTGCCAACTCCTACTGAACAAGGCCAACAAAACCCTTGGGTTGCTGCGGAGAACCCTGTCACCATGCACCAATGATGTGAAGTCAAGAGCATACACAGCCCTGGTTCGACCGCAGCTAGTGTTACCAAGGACCTTCGATGGAATACACACTGCCAACTCCTACTGAACAAGGCCAACAAAACCCTTGGGTTGCTGCGGAGAACCCTGTCACCATGCACCAATGATGTGAAGTCAAGAGCATACACAGCCCTGGTTCGACCGCAGCTAGAGTATGGCGCTGAAGCCTGGAACCCCCACACTTCTGGTGCTGCCGAAGGTCTGGAAAGGGTACAGAAAACAGCTGCTCGTTTTGTCTTCCGCGACTACCGAAGATCCACGTCAGCTACAGGGCTTGTTTCCCAGCTGGGATGGGATAAACTGCACACACGTCGTCTTCTAGCACAAAGCACCATGCTCTTTAAAATACACCACCATCTAGTCAACATTTGTCTTCCTCACCTCATAACCAAAGCTACATACATCAGCAGAAGAGACCACACACTCAAGCTCTCTGTTCCTGAGGCAACAATAGACTCCTACAAGTACTCATTTTACCCCCGCACCATTCGCATCTGGAATCAACTACCATTCACTACAGTTACTGCCCCAACAGTTGCTGCTTTCCAGATGACCGCCCTACCTGTCATCAGAGGGTTGGAACCTCCTGTAGGTTCCAGAATGCTGTAAACCATATAGCAGCATGATTTTTTACTTGCACGTCACTGTTTTACTGTATAAAGCAATTGTACACCCTTTTGTTTTCTGCACCTTCACCTGCTGTCACAACACATCCCATCCCAGTATAGCTTGGAAAAGCTGCTTCAGGGATTACCTCATCAAACTCTCGTAGACTCTAACTTAAGATCTAAACTTTTGTTTGTTGCTATTTGTGTCGCTATTTTATAAAACAAATAACGCACTTGACCCTGTTGTGCGAAACGTAAATGCAGTGTACGCTCGGTTTTTTCAGATGGTTCGCACTGTCAACTCGCCGCAAGCGGCTCGTTGCACAGAGCGGCACCAATCTAAAGAAACCTCGCGCGTACTGCATTCACCGCTATTGCACTCTGGGCCGTGCGTTATTTGTATAATGCATGAAAGTACACCTGACTTACCGTAGTTATCTCCATAGTTAGCATCACCGCCTCCAGGAGCTGAGCCTGCCTTCTGACTGTACTTGCCACCAGGGGGTGCATACATGCCCCTGTTACTCCTCTTCTGCCCCCCTCCACCACCCCTATTCTGGCTCTTCTTCTTGGCTGGGGCAACTCCCTCGGGGAACGAGATGGGGGTGATGTTGCTCCTCTTTTGTCTGATGTAAAAGGAAGGAGGAACGCAAAGAGCACATTACAAATCATACATGTAATTAGGGTGTACTTGTTCTTCTTCTTCCTTTTGAGTACAGACCTCTTTACAGAGTATTATCGAACTATACTGGGGGTGTGTGCAGGTGGACCACTACACCGGGGTTTCCCCCTACTCTTATACGAATAGTGCAGTGGGTTCTTAACGTGCAAAGGTAGTGACTCTTCTCTACACGGGCCTCCATTTAACATCCTATCCGAGGGACGGAGTGTTTTCCACTTGACATAACCTGCGTCTATGAACAAGGGAACGTTAACACACAAATTTTTTCTCTCCAAAATAAATCAGCTTTATAACAGTTAAAGGCGATTCAGTGCTAACGTCCTTCTGCTTAAAGTTTCATTATTGACCTGAAATTCGAGCTAATGCCCTTCTGCCAGCCAGGTGACGATGTAAATAGGGTGATAAGAGGGGATTCAGAGCAAGGAAAATAAGACAATCAAGAAATGCGATGGGTGTGGCATTGCTCCTGTGTGTCCGATGAAAATTGAAGATGGAAACCAACAAAACCCTTCCAGAAACTGTGGAACATTTTCTTAAGAAATAAATCAATTGCTGTTTACATATTGCTTACTTTCCCAATAATACCTACACTTGTTGTGAAGATGTTGTTTACATACAGTTAACAACTAAATTATTTATACCCTTACCAAGTTTTGTAATTTTTTAAGTACGTGAGCATTTATGTTTCTTGAGAATGTGACATATTAAAGCTTTTATTTAAACATATTTGTGGCTTACACCCAGTAAATAAGGTCGATTGATCGATCTGTATTGAAAAACAAGTCAGAAAAAATCTTGGAACCAGCGGGACTTGAACCTGCATCTACTGCTTGCCGGGCAGCGACTCTACCACCAGGCCATCACTGGTCCATGGCACAGTCACGATGAACTAGAACAAATACCTAAGCTCTCCTGATTTATTCTGACTCAAAAATTAAAGCTTTTATCTAAAAGTATTAAACAAAGGCCCAAATTCAACCAATGCACCTATCATTCTGGAGTAACAAAAAACACAAAAACATCAAATTTAGATAGGTATGAATAATTAAGTCTTTAACTGTATGAAAAATAAAAATTATAATGATATGTAAACAGCAGTGATATTTATTGTGCTGTTTACATATGTTCTCATTTTCTCCATGATACCTACCCTGGTTGTTCTTTAGGTGAAGATGGTTGCTTGGTAACGGGTCTCCATGACAGTATGACTGTACTCTTATACGAGGGAGGGTTGTGGAACAGATCCTGGGTCAAAGAACACAAAAGTTACAGAGAATGAAGAAATACTTGTATAAATTACCAGCAATTGTGTGTACTTGCATCATAAACCAGTTCTTGCAATGCACGACTATTCACGACTATAAATGATTTTTAGCTGAATTTACTAAAGAGCACACACCCTTTCTCTCTCTCTCTCTCTCTCTCTCTCTCTCTGTCTAATGCAGATCTACATGTATGGATATGTACTTACAAAGTTAGAATCTGCTTTTAATCCTCATCTTCCTTCATAACTGCTTTGTCTGATTTTTCTCAAAGTCTAAACGTAATAATTTCTCTGCTCCCATCTAAGTCATCTTTCTATGATATATTAATATCCCCTATATGAGATCAATGTTGTGGGAGTGTCGTGGTCGAGTGGTTTAAGGCACTTGACTTGAGATGCGAAGGTTGAGGGTTCGAATCCCGACACGGCACTAATATCCTTTGGCAAGATATTAACCTACACTTGCTACTCTCCACCCAGGTGTTAAAATGGGTACCCGGTAGGACGCGACCGTCATTGTTGGTCAAACAGCTTTTGAGCGTCAAGTCACGCCTGACTGGAATGTTTCCCAGGGAGTGGAGATTGTGCACACAGTGTTGCGGGCAAGCACTGAATCAAGTGACCGGGGTAATAGTATATCTGTAAAGCGCTTAGAGACGTCCGAGATGTATTAAGCGCTATATAAAAGCTGAATATTATTATTATTATTATTACACACACAAATTTGGATATCATAAAGGTATGATCACGTTGTTTGTTTGTTTTGAAGCGATACTGAACTGTTGAACTTCCTGCCCTAGCGTGCTGCTTATTGCAAAGCTCCATCTGTTGGACAACTTGCCCTCAGTGCATAATCCAATTCCTACAAATTCCATTTCACTGACAAAGGAATTGATGCGAGAACCAACAGCACAGCTAGGGAAGCAGTGAGGTTTGGGACCATACTGCTACAGCTGACCTGAGATGGTGCTAGAGGAGAATTTACCATAGTGCTTCTAGTAATGTATTTCTGTAATGTCCCATATTGCTTTAATGATAAAATCTATTTGATATCAGCTCAATCAAATAATGGGGAAGTTGCAGAGCGGAGGAACCGTTTACCTTATATTTTAAGTTCAACTATGATACCTCGATTCATTTTTAAATTGAATAATTACGGACAGACGGACGGACAACCCGAAGACATAATTCCTCCAGTACCCACCTACTACGTTTGGCGGAGGCATAATCAGTGTAGTAATGATTCAATTCCAAGCTATAGGACCTACCTTTGTAAGTAAGTCAATGTTTGATGTGATCCTGAGAGCGACCACCTTGAGCTTGTTTTCATCTGTCTTCAGCTGATCTCCTACCTTACCCTCAAGCGCTAGACGAAGCTGTCTCTTGTAAAGCTGTACACCCCTAGCAAAGTATTGCAACCTAGAGAAATAACATCATCAAATAGAAGAATTAATTAATTTTTCATTTTATTTCTACTTCAAGGTGAATACATATAGCAAATGTCAATGTTAGAGACAGATAGAAGTGGGCTCTTTTGACAATGTTTTGGTAACAGGTGTTGTGTAACACCAGGATTAACAATCAGTGTTATGATCAAAAGGCTTTATGTAATGCTCTGTCTTTTCCACCGAACCCCCCATATGGTAAAGTCATTATCTGACATTTTCATCACCTGATGACTGGCCTACAGGTTTGCTGTGTGAAGACGTGTACACCTATTACTCGTATTTCCCCCAAGTCTGGTGTCACCAAATTATGACCTTCTGCAAATGGAAACTGACGACCCATTGGCTTTAAATGGAGCCCCTTGTGTAGGAGAGTCAACACCTTTGCACATTAAGAACTTACTGTATTATCGGTATAAAAGCAGGAGGAAACCCTGGTGATGTATTACACCAGAGATTTGAAGGCCCAGGTGAAGTCAAATACATAATACTATTAAGAGCATCACCGGCTGCTCGTAAGAAGGCTCCTATTGCTGTTGAGGTTACAATCAAACCTGTCTATAGTGACTGCCCAAGAAAAAGCACAAAAAGTGGTCTTTGTAGACAGGTTCCTTTAGAACATGTTTCAATGAGAAACCATTTTCAAGGGCAACAAAAAATGTGCTTGTTGTAGACAGGTGGTCTTTGTGACAGTTGGTCACTAAAGCAGGTTTGACTGTATATTCTTGAGGCCTTCATGCAGGCGAACAATGAGAGGACAGAAAAAAAGAGATTGAGAGACTTACCTGAGCCTGAAGTCTTTGAGCCTCTCAGGGACGGTATCCTCCTCACTGGTCAGGTATTCGGGATGCTTCCTGGCCAGCTGATGGAATGTATACATCAAGCATTCTACATACGAGAACTGGAGCTGAGGACCTTCACTAGCTGGAGTGTTCTCACTGTCCTCACTTTCAGCTGCGGGAGGCAGGGGCATGTACTCCTGTGAATGTGAATAGAAAGAGATTCATCAAAGATGTGCTAGTGGGAAGGCCTCATCATACATCTTGTATAAGAGAATAAGCACCTTCACTGGTGGATGTGTTTACACACTGTCATTAGTTTCAGCTGATAGATGCAACAGTGGCAAGAGAATGCACCTCTTTTCCTTAAGAAACTAGAAATATCGCAGTCTGTATTGCCAAGCAATGCGATATGTATCCCCCGACAGTGGCAGTGATTTTGTGTCATCCTTATGTTCGAAGGAGGGACAAAGATCCCCTCTCCCCTCCTTGATACAAAAAGGATGACGTAGAGAGGTCGCCACTAGTGGCTCAGGCTATTGCCATGACTAGGAGCAGCATTACCAAAACAATAATTTGTTACGGACGCACGGCAGCATTTCTATAACCCCTCCAAGGGGACAATAGGTGTGAAGATTATAGTATAATGCATCTCTGTAGAAAATTTGTCAAGAAATGTGCCAGTTAGAGCGCACAAAAGGACAGCCACAAAAATATGGCCTTTTACCCTATAGAAGACAGAATACTAGGGGCAGCATCAGCAAAAGATATGGGTGTGTAGATTATACCAAGATGCACCTCCATACAAAATTTGAAAGAAATCTGTCAAGGAATGTGGCAGTTAGAACGCACAAAAGAATATAACGCACAAAAGAATATGACGGCGGCATAACGCATACTGCCTTAGGATACAATTATATATCAGCTGGTCGTAAAAGGGTGTTGTGAACCCACATCACACAGCTCTCTGCACTCTTCTCAAACATGACAACCCCCCCCCCCCCCCCCTCCCCTACACATAAGTGTAATCTTATATCAGCTGGTGATAAAAGGTTTTTAAGTGCACCCACAAAACACAGCTCTCTGCACTCTTCTCAAACATGACAACCCCCCCCCCCCCCTCCTAATGACTATTTACTTGAATACCTATTAATTAGCATATGAACAAAATTAGACAATGGGCCGAGTAGTGGATATCTCTCTATTTCTTTGTTTTCGTGACCCACCTCGGGTAACTACCCAAGTTTTTGTCTGAGAGGAGATAAAAGCTCATAGAATAAGAATTCATAGCTCGGAAAAGCCGAAAGTTGCACACTAATAAACAGAAATTAAGGATATCAAAAGCGTCCTCTACGTCAATAAAATGAAAGATATGTAGAAAAATATGGGAAAAGGTAAATGACAACTGCAAATTTGTGATAAATATATATTTGGTAAAAAGGGAATAATAACAATATTAATAATAATAATAAACAACATCAATATCAATATCAATAATATCATCATCATTATCATCATCATTATCATCATCATTATCATCATCATTATCATCGTCATTATCATCATCATTATCATCGTCATTATCATCATCATTATCATCATCATTATCATCATCATTATTATCATCATTATCATCGTGATCACATCATTATCATCAACATTATCATCATCATTATCATCATCATTATCATCATCATTATCATCGTGATCACATCATTATCATCATTATCATCATCATTATCATCGTCATTATCATCGTGATCACATCATTATCATCATCATTATCATCATTATCATTATCATTATCATCATCATTATCATCATCATCATTATCATCATTATCATCATCATTATCATCATTTTCATCGTCATTATCATCATCATTATCATCTTCATTATCATCATCATTATCATCATCATTATTATCATCATTATCATCGTGATCACATCATTATCATCAACATTATCATCATCATTATCATCATCATTATCATCGTGATCACATCATTATCATCATCATTATCATCATCATCATCATTATCATCATCATTATCATCATCATCATCATCATCATTATCATCATCATTATCATCATCATTATCATCATCATTTTCATCGTCATTATCATCATCATTATCATCTTCATTATCATCATCATTATCATCATCATTATTATCATCATTATCATCGTGATCACATCATTATCATCAACATTATCATCATCATTATCATCATCATTATTATCATCATTATCATCGTGATCACATCATTATCATCAACATTATCATCAACATTATCATCATCATTATCATCATCATTATCATCATCATTATCATCGTGATCACATCATTATCATCATCATTATCATCATCATTATCATCGTCATTATCATCGTGATCACATCATTATCATCATCATTATCATCGTCATTATCATCATCATTATCATCGTCATTATCATCGTCATTATCATCATCATTATCATCATCATTATTATCATCATTATCATCGTGATCACATCATTATCATCAACATTATCATCATCATTATCATCATTATCATCGTGATCACATCATTATCATCGTCATTATCATCATCATTATCATCATCATTATCATCGTCATTATCATCGTGATCACTTCATTATCATCATCATTATCATCATCATTATCATTATCATCATCATTATCATCATCATTATCATCATTATCATCATCATTATCATCATCATTTTCATCGTCATTATCATCATCATTATCATCTTCATTATCATCATCATTATCATCATCATTATTATCATCATTATCATCGTGATCACATCATTATCATCAACATTATCATCATCATTATCATCATCATTATCGTGATCACATCATTATCATCAACATTATCATCATCATTATCATCATCATTATCATCATCATTATCATCGTGATCACATCATTATCATCATCGTTATCACTTCATTATCATCATTATCATCATCATTATCATTATCATCATCATTATCATCATCATTATCATCATTATCATCATCATTATCATCATCATTTTCATCGTCATTATCATCATCATTATCATCTTCATTATCATCATCATTATCATCATCATTATCATCATCATTATCATCGTGATCACATCATTATCATCAACATTATCATCATCATTATCATCATCATTATCGTGATCACATCATTATCATCAACATTATCATCATCATTATCATCATCATTATCATCATCATTATCATCGTGATCACATCATTATCATCATCGTCATTATCGTGATCACATCATTATCATCATGACAACCTCCCCCTGCCCCCCCCCCCCTCCCCTACACACAGGTGTAATGATATATCAGCTGGTGGTAAAAGGGTGTTGTGAACCCACATCACACAGCTCTCTGCACTCTTCTCAAACATGACAACCCCCCCCCCCCCCAACCCCCCTCCCCTCAGGTGTTATCTAATATCAGCTGGTGGTAAAAGGATGTAAGTCCACCCACATCACAAAGCACTTTTCTGAAACATGACAACCCCCCCCCCCCCCCCTAAACACAGGTGTAATCTTATATCAGCTGGTGGTAAAAGGGTGTATGTGCACCCACATCACACAGCTCATCCGACTCATGGAGCGACTTACTGCTTTGCCTCGGCACTGACTTTATTTTCATCATTTTCCTCAAGCCTACGCACTATCATTGCGTGAGGCCCTTCCTTCGTTCTCAACTCTCTTCATCTTCATTGGACTTTCCGCACCATTTCCATTGTCGTAAGCTCTATTTATTCATTTCATTTATTCATCATATGTCCATCGCATTTATCGCATCTGTGAATTGTATCGCAATTCAGCCTTTCAAGGGTGCGAAGATATTTTTTAAAAAACCTTGAATTAGATTGAATTGAATTAGTCATGTTTATTCTCATCCATTACCATTCAATGTAACTACTTGTAATATTCCCATTTACCATTCATGCGATTCCGATTAAATCATTTATTTGCTTGATTGCTTGACTACAATTACAATAGTAAAAGGATGTACGTGCACCCACATCACACAGCTCTCAGCACTCTTCTCAAACATGACAACCCCCCCCCCCCCCCCCCACTACACACATGTGTAATCATATATCAGCTGGTGGTAAAAGGGTGTTGTGAACCCACATCACACAGCTCTCAGCACTCTTCTCAAACATGACAACCCCCCCCCCCCACTACACACAGGTGTAATCATATATCAGCTGGTGGTAAAAGGGTGTTGTGAACCCACATCACACAGCTCTCTGCACCCTTTTCAAACATGACAACCCCCCCCCCCTACACACAGCTGTAATCATATATCAGCTGGTGGTAAAAGGGTTTTGTGAACCCACATCACACAGCTCTCTGCACCCTTCTCAAACATAACCCCCCCCCCCCCCTACACACAGTTGTAATCGTATATCAGCTGGTGGTATAAGGGTGTTGTGAACCCACATCACACAGCTCTCTGCACCATTCTCAAACATGACAAACCCCCCCCCCCCTACACACAGGTGTAATCTTATATCAGCTGGTGGTAAAAGGGTGTTGTGAACTCACATCACACAGCTCTCTGCACTTTTCTGAAACATGACAACCCCCCCCCCCCCTACACACAGGTGTAATCATATATCAGCTGATGGTAAAAGGGTGTTGTGAACCCACATCACACAGCTCTCTGCACCCTTTTCAAACATGACAACCCCCCCCCCCCCTACACACAGCTGTAATCATATATCAGCTGGTGGTAAAAGGGTTTTGTGAACCCACATCACACAGCTCTCTGCACCCTTCTCAAACATAACCCCCCCCCCCCTACACACAGTTGTAAATCGTATATCAGCTGGTGGTATAAGGGTGTTGTGAACCCACATCACACAGCTCTCTGCACCATTCTCAAACATGACAAACCCCCCCCCCCCTACACACAGGTGTAATCATATATCAGCTGATGGTAAAAGGGTGTTGTGAACCCACATCACACAGCTCTCTGCACTTTTCTGAAACATGACAACCCCCCCCCCCCCCTCCCTACACACAGGTGTAATCATATATCAGCTGGTGGTAAAAGGGTGTTGTGAACCCACATCACACAGCTCTCTGCACTCTTCTCAAACATGACAACTTCCCCCTGCCCCCCCTCCCCTACACACAGGTGTAATCATAATTCAGCTGGTGGTAAAAGGGTGTTGTGAACCCACATCACACAGCTCTCTGCACTTTTCTGAAACATGACAACCCCCCCCCCCCCCCCTACACACAGGTGTAATCATATATCAGCTGATGGTAAAAGGGTGTTGTGAACCCACATCACACAGCTCTCTGCACTTTTCTGAAACATGACAACCCCCCCCCCCCCCCCCTCCCCTACACACAGGTGTAATCATATATCAGCTGGTGGTAAAAGGGTGTTGTGAACCCACATCACACAGCTCTCTGCACTCTTCTCAAAGATGACAACCCCCCCCCCCCCTCCCCCTCTACACACAGGTGTAATCATATATCAGCTGGTGGTAAAAGGGTGTTGTGAACCCACATCACACAGCTCTCTGCACTCTTCTCAAACATGACGACCCCCCCCCTACACACAGGTGTAATCTTATATCAGCTGATGGTAAAAGGGTGTTGTGAACCCACATCACACAGCTCTCTGCACTCTTCTCAAACATGACAACCTCCCCCTGCCTCCCCCCCCCCCCTATACAGAGGTGTAATTATATATCAGCTGGTGGTAAAAGGGTGTTGTGAACCCACATCACACAGCTCTCTGCACTTTTCTGAAACATGACAACCCCCCCCCCCTACACACAGGTGTAATCATATATCAGCTGATGGTAAAAGGGTGTTGTGAACCCACATCACACAGCTCTCTGCACTTTTCTGAAACATGACAACCCCCC